>JABFPJ010004816.1:0-13124 GCA_022817425.1 Gryon sp. ZL-2020 | reverse complement strand
AAAAAAAAAAAAAAAAAAAAAAAAAAAAAAAACAAGAAAAAAAGGATAAAGAATAATGAATGGTTGAATGAATGCGTGATTTTAGCAATTATATTGTTTGATTACAATTAGTAAGCAAGGCCTATTGGAAAAAACTAGTTTTACAAATTATTTTGTATGAAATAACGGATCATAATTTACTTGTAACAATTACTACGATTTTGACACAACGCTCTTTACAAATGTAATAAGTATATGAATTTGTGTGATATGTATAATTGGTGTAAGATACACATGTAAATACATTTTCAAATTGTAGACTAATTTCAAGTATTATCAAACTGATACGAGCTGTTTGATGTCTTTGCGTATCAAATCTAGTCTGACATTTTTTTTTACTAAGATTGAACGGGACCATGAATTACGCCATGTTCTCTCAAATATGAATTAAGTCCAAAACGTATACATTTGCATGTGTATACATATAATTTAATTTGTCATTTTTTAAATGATAGAAATTGCATAATTTGAGTAATTGATATGAAATTAAATTAAAGCTCACGAAGTTTCTAAAAAGGCAATAATTTGATTTATAAGTTTATACTTTCAATATTATATCAGTTATTAGTATGTATTATTAATATGAATTTTGTGACTTAATTTCATAAAAAATAAAGAAATTTATGTTATTATAAAGCACACTCAAAACTCATTGAAAATCAGTGATTTTCAATAATGAAAAATGCTTATTATTGTCACTTAATTGATACATTAATCATTAGTTCTAATTAATCATTTTTTTTTCATTTGCAATTTCTGTTCTCCAATAAGTTTTCAGTGCGTGAAAAATCATAATGTGCATATAACATCACTTAGTTCAGTATTGTGTCTGGGTAGAAAGAGATGTCATCAAAAACTAAAAAAATATTTCTTATATGGCAACATACGTAATTTTCACATTTATTTTAATATTATTGAAAATTTCTCTTATAAAACAGAAAGATATAAAGTATATTCAAACTTTATTTTTCTTACAAATTGCATAAAGTTTCATTAAAGTTCTCTTCACCCGACAACAATTTTCATCAACGTCAATATCATTAGAAATTATGACATTTTTTTTATTTTCAATGTAATTTATTTTTATAGTAAAAAGGTTTAGTTTGTTATTTACAACATCTGAACCACTATTTATTGTTATATATTCTACAACAAATGTGATATATTTTTAAGTGTATAATAAGTTATAAAATGAAAGGAAAAAGACTTGGATAAAAATATTTTGATAACAATAATGAGACTTCACTAATACATTTGTGAGCTTGATTCTACGCAGTTAATTTTTGTGAAATAATCATAGTACATCGAAAATAAATTTCGAACATTATAGCTCTTGCCTTTAGACGATTTATCATGTGTTTAAATGTATTATATCAAATTAACATCCTCATGATTCAGTATTTACATATGATGATCCAAAATTTAATCACCTTGAATTAAATTATAGGCAATTCTAATTTATACAAAAGAAGAACAAAATGAGAATCTTTCGTTTAAAAGAATATTTTTTATTCCGTTATTGTAATTAGTGAGGGTGATAAATTTGATATGAATCTATTTTATGATTCAAAAAAAGATGTAATTAATTCTAACATTTTTAAAAAATCGAAATTAAATTGCATTCAAATGTACTATATAGCTTTTTGTTCAATTGAAACAATATATAATAATATATTGTTACACGTAGTGCTATTTGATTGAACACTGTTTTTAGATCCTACAACAAACGGCACAATAAAATCCGCCCTATAAATGACTTTTGGGATAATCCCAATGAATTAACGAGAATTTATATTAAAAAAAATAATAAATTATATGTCGATCAATATAGAAAGAGAAAATAAAATGAAAGAATACAAATACGAAAATGGAATTTTAGGTAGATTCAAGTATTTCTATTTTACACAGAATATTTGCATCGAATAAAATATTGATTGCATCGAAAGTATGAATTCAATGCGCAAACGGAATAACGAAAGTGAATTTAACTGAATATATTTATAAATAATTGAAGTATATATGTTAGTAGATTATATACTGCTTTACTATAAATGAAGCAGTGTTACTCAGGTTTGAAAGTCAACGTCAAAAATTACGAGAAAAACTTTTGTCTTATAACAAAGGGTATTATTTTCACTTAACTTTACAAGTCACTTCACTTAAATGCAAATCATTTTTTTGTAATAAAAGATTATAGTATTTTTCGAAATTTAAAATGAATATTTAAAAATATATAACTATCAATAATTTACATTATAAATACAACAATTTTTTCGTAATTTTTCACGATCATTTTTAAATTTGGATAATGTTACTTGAAGATAAGCTGTGTACAAAACATATATAAAATTTTTCGTTTATGGTATATTGTGTTGTATGCATTATGAAACATATCATAGTACAGTATAAATACAATTTTATAGATTTTGTTGTACCCAACTAATTACAACAGAAACTCATGTTTCACACATTATTTTAAAAAGTTAATTATACAGAAATAGAACATTATTACATATAACAAATTGTAAAACATTTATAAATCAAACGACGATAAATTTTGAATAAATCAAAGTTGTGAGTCTTTTGATTTTAATTTCTTATTAAACTTAAATAATTAAAAAAATATCTTCTTTTAATCTGTTCGCAATTCTTTTTAAAATAAAATATCTTTTTAAATTTCTCGTTGACATAGAAAAAAAACACTACTTATTATAGTAAAGTGGAATAACACGAAAAAAGTCGGAAATATTGAAAGATTTTAGAATTTCAGAATGAACATCGTCCATGTAAAGATAATTATACAATTATGGAAACTGTGACGAGAATAATATTGTTTACCCGCAAGTTGAGTTGAATTGTATAAATTAATTTTTTGTACATTTAATTTTTAAGCTCCGAATTATTGAATTTGTATGCAATTAAATCATCATATAATTTACATATGTAAATTTGGCATAATTTTTGCGATAATAAAAAGCGTCCAAGTCAAACAAAATCGCAAAATTATGACTTGGAGTTTTAAGATTAACATAGCAAGTAAATTTATTGCTTGTAAATGTATTATTTAATGTAAATACTTTTATTTTAATCTTCATTCTACTAATTTAATATTTATTGTGCTAATAATAAAAATGATTTAAAGAAAATGTTAAAATAGTCAAGCATCGTAGGTTTAAATCAAATGAAACAGGGATTGATGATCGTTTGGCGATTCGGAAACACTTGAGTAGCTGAAACAGAAACAACAAACAGTTTCCACAACTATAATGAGCTTACATATGTATATTATATTAAAAAAAAGAAAATCTATTGATACCTAAGTGTACCTAATGTAAGAGTAAATTAATTTCTGGAATTATACTCGTGCAGGACTAAATGTATATATTTAAGGATCGCGAAGATTTTACATACACTTTATTCAAAGCGAAAAATCCCTCGTTGGAGATTTTACTTCTAATTTATTATATTTATTCTGTAAAACAAAACTCTTAAATACACGATTTAATATATTTTGTACTGAAAATGGAGTTGAAGTAGAAAATCTGAAAGAAAGAGTATGTCTTATTTTACAAATATGTTGCGCATTTTATGATATTTTACATGACAAGAAACCAAAAAATGTGGTTCTTTGAGTGATGTAAAATGAATATTTACGTAGTGAGTATCAATGCACAAAATTGTTTGATTTTTTGGTTTTAAAATAAAGGCTCTTGAATATCACTACATTAGATTGCAAATTTGTCGTTTTTCGTTTCGTAAATGTTTGTATATTATACTGGTGGTAAAATATTTTTATGCTGAATTCAAATTCGAAATCAAACTTATCAAACAGTTTCCTGTACCATAAATTAAGTAAACACGGCCTTAAATATTTATGAATGTATAAAAATGATTGTAATGTCTTCGTAAGTAGGGCCTGAATGATAATGTAATGTAATTTGTAAAGATGCGAATTTGTAAAGGAAAACAAATCATTTTTAATAACTAATAGGCACGATTTTGGCCTTTATAGACTCATTTTCACTAATTCAACATTTTTCTTGTTGATATAATTATATAATAAAAGAAATTAATTTATTACATTTTTTATTTCTTGCTGTAAGAATATATTCTATCAATTATTCTTCACAAAAACTCACTAATTACTATCATTATTTATAAAAGAAAATAATATAGCTTTTGTCAATTCTATAACGGCCAAATATGCCACAAAGCCTTGATAAAACGTATAAAACATATTTTGATACTTCCCGATTTGCACAAACTAATAACCTTCATTGCTTAAATAATATTATTTTTAATTATTGTAGCTCAAAATCAAGGAATGACATGAAATGTCTGTAAGTAAATGAAAACGTCTATGTAAGTGTGCAAATCATAAAAATTGGTGAAATATTAAAAATATATGTTCAACAAATTGTTCGGTGTTTTTATTTCTGCGTTTCAATGTATAAATCTTTGATAGCCAAATTTTTTAAATATTTATTTTCTATTTATTTTGTTATTTATCGACTAATTTATTTTTGTTCTATTTTTTTTCAAATATTGTTTACAGATAATATTTTGACAGGTTATTTGTAACAGTTGAAACATCAACGATGTGTCAGTTCGGTTAAAATTTTCTATCGCATTATTCAATATCACAATCCTGACTTTTTTGGAACATTTTTTTTCTTTTGCAAATTTTCTAGTGAGATTTCTTAAATAAATATCAAACGATTTTATATATTAAATTATACAAAACTGTGAAAAATGATAAAATCTCGTTTAGGTAAAACATAAATATCCACGAGATAATGGACATGGACATTGAATTAGATATAGAAACAGAAAATGGAAATAGCAACAATAACAACGCCAACAACAACAACGACATCATTGCAAATGAAACGTCAAATACAAAATTACTTTTAGATGATGACACAGAAGAAGATTTAAAAACTCAGTTCTTAAACACTTTGTATGATTATCATTTAAATAATTTCCTTAGTGATGCGGTTGTTAGATTACAGGATGGCGGCACTTTTCACATCCATCGTGCAATTTTATCAGCTTGCAGTCCTTATTTTCGGTAATTTTTGTCATTTTTTATTTTCAGTTCATTCAATGGAATACCAGAAAACAATTTTCATTTCACCATGTTTTATATTATTCAAATATATATAAGAAATATTGAAAAAGTGAATTTATAATTATTTTTAAATTTTAAACAGCACACTTTTCACAACAACTCTGCATTCACCCACAAAAACTGAGTGCAACTTGCCAGGAGTCGACAGCGAAATAATGATTAATCTATTAGAATATGCTTATCGACGTAATTTAAATGTTACACACGAAAATGTTTGCCAATTATACGTCACCGCTGATTATCTGAGTATATTTGACATTCTGAAATTGTGCTGCCAATATGTCAAACGTAATTTCACGCCGAAAAATTGCATAGGTATTTTTAAATTTGCCAGAGAATATCATTGCCTTGATTTGAAAGCTGAAGCTTATAAATATATTATTGTCTATATCACCGAGGTAAAGTATTTTTATCAAATTATGTTATTAATTTGTTACATTTTTACTTTCTTTAATACAACAAATACATTTTTGTTTCCTTTTAGATTATCGAACAAAATCCCGAAATAGTAACGTTGCAGTTTGATGACTTTCAATCAATAATTGGCGCATACAATTTAAATGTAAAAGACGAAGAAATAGTTTGGGAATTAGTCGTTAAATGGATTGACCATGATCCGGACGCTAGAAAAAAGTACATCCTCGAGTTAATGAAAAACATTCGTTTGGGATTATTGAATACTGAGTACTTTTTGGAACGAGTTCGAGTTCATCCTTACGTTTATGGCAACGAGGAGTGTCGACCCTTAATCATCGAAACGTTGAAATTTTTGTATGATTTGGAGATGATCACTTTGAAGGACAATGCAATAACGACTCCGATGTTAGCAAGACCGCGAATTCCGCATGAAATTTTGTTCACCATTGGCGGATATTGTGCAAACAATGCAACGAATTTTATTGAAACTTATGACTCGAGAGCTGCTAGATGGATTGAAGTATGATTGAGTTATGATGCATTTTTTAGCGATTTTTTTTTATAATTCTTTTTAATGAGTTTGACAAAATTATTTGGTAGATCCAACCTATTTTGTCACTCAAATATGCTGTTAAGAGAACTCTCCACGCAAAAATCATACAAAATGAAAAAAAGTTCGAGAAATTTGTGTTGTTTTTTCAACTTTTAATTTTGTTTGATTTTTCAACTTCAAAAATGTATATTTATCAGAATTTAAATATCTTTCAAAATTATAAATAATAAAGTGAAAAAACATGTTTTTCGGTCTTTTTTTATATTATTGTATATAACTTTTTTAACTTAGTTTACTGGCCCATAACCTTTTTAAAAATAGCGATCTTTTTAACAATTTCTTGTTAATAAGTTATAAACAATTGATTTTTTTTAGTTTTCGATACAGATTATTATTTAGGAGCCTAAACAAATCACCAAAACATCAAGGTGATTGGATTAAAAAAACACCTTGATATTTTAACATTTGACAAATATAGCTTTTTCGTGGAGAGTCCCCTTAATCTTTTTTGAAACATTTGTAAATACGATGTAATATTTATAATATATAAGATTAATCATATAAAATAAATTTAGGTAGAAGAACGTGATCCAGGACCACTTCGTGCCTTCCACGGGACCGCAGTAATTGGCTTTGACATCTATGTTATAGGTGGCTTCAGCGGAACTGAATGGTATAACACCTGTAGAAAATTCAACGCTGTGACTAAAGAGTGGACCGAAATTGCACCAATGCATAGTGAAAGGTTGCTGTTATTTGGTTAACTTAAAATGTTAACACAATGAATAATAATACAAATATTTACAATAATAATTGTTAAATAATATAACTTTTATAAGAGCATACGTAAGTGTCGCAGTACTAAATGACGTTATTTACGCGATGGGAGGCTCAAGCAGTTCATATCGTCTAAAGACTGCAGAAAAGTATGATTACAAAAGAAATCAGTGGACTATGATATCAAGAATGAATCGTCGACGTTCGGATGCCTGCGCTACAGTATTAAATAGTATTAAACAGTGTCTATATAAATGCAAAAATAATATTGTAATTAGGCTTATTAATTGAACTTTTTAAAAAATTTGTCATTTCCAAACGAAATTATATTTTGTAGAACTTTCTAGTATAGAACATAAAATTCATTTTAATTTCGATTACCAATGTCGATGTCTAAATAACATAAAATCAATAAATGATAATTAAAAAATAATATTTATAGATTATATTTTGTTATTAATTATAAACATAGTTTGAACTGTTCAAAATAGTTCAGTTCAAAATTCAAATAGTTCAATTATATTCTTGCATTTTTACATATAAAATATTGGAAAACAAAATATAATAATGTAAATGTGTACATGTTCAATTAACAGGCCTAATTGGTAATCATTATTTGAGTGTTATTATTAATCTTCATTTTTTTAAATTTTGTAGATAAAATCTATATTACTGGAGGATGTAGCGGAACCGAAAATTTGCGTTCGGCCGAAGTTTATGATCCAGAAACTGATACTTGGACTTTGCTTCCAGACATGCGCTCGTTGAGAAGTAGTTGTTCATGTATTGCATATCGAGATCATATTTATGTTATAGGTATTTTTCAAAATAGAAAATGAGATAATATATTTTTTATATGAAATTTTAAATTAAATTTAATGTTGAAATTTTTATATTTAATAAAGGTGGCTGCAATGGTACTTCAAGACTATTCACAGGCGAAAAATACAATCCAGAAACACGAACCTGGACACCCATTGCTAATATGTCTATTGATCGAAGCAATTTTGGTATTGCTGTTATCGATGATATGATTTTTGCAATAGGCGGATATAATGGAAGCACAACACTTCGTCATGTTGAATGTTACAGTGCTGAAACAAATGATTGGTATTTTAAAAATAATTAAACTGGATAACAAATTAAACATCTTTTACACTTTTTCTAATTGATGAAAAAGTGAATGAAATAAGAGAACAAAGTATATTCTTAAAATTGCAGGTGCGAAGTAACAGACATGAATCTGCAGCGTTCAGGGGCTTCATCTTGTGTTGTTATGGGTCTGCCGAATGTGTCTGATTACATCCATAAACATCGTGAACGACTGATGGAGGAAAAACGACAAAAAATGCTGGCACTTGAAAGGCAAAAAGCTCAAATGCAATCTCGTTATGTACAAATTTTCATGAGACAGTATATGTAGAAGCAATCTCAAATATCAAGATTCATCCAACAAAGGAAAATCAATGATTTTTATTTAATTTTATTTTACGTATTTGAAGCAAGTTTTATTCAAATTTTAAAACAGATAGAAGATTTTGTTTAAATTGTCTTTCTTTTGCTGAAAATAATTTTTTTTTATATTTCGTTTATTTACCTGACTTTTTATATAAATATTATATCATTTATACAATTTATATACAAGATTTTTTTTTATTTTAAACAATTTTTCTATTTATTTATACAACAATGAAAGTGTAAGAACTATAATTATAAACAACTTTTGTAATTTCCAGTTTATATTTTACATCGAAAATAAAATGTTTGTAAATAAAATATCGCGTTTTGAATTTGGCTTTGAATATTATTAATCATTTTGAAAAGTAGTTTGATTTTGAATTTTGTTGTGTTAATTTTATGTTAAAAGCAAACAAAAAATTATTTTATGATAATATAATTTAATTATAAACAAATATTTCATTCAAATAGCACATACTAATATATATTTCATAGTTCAACATTCAAATGATATTTTCATAATAATTTTTTCTCATTACAGAGATGGGCAAATTTAAGCATTATCAGCAACATTATATTTGGCATTTCGAGAATCATCTATTGGTAAAGTGGATTCTTGTATTACTCAAAATTGAAATACAGTTTTCTACATGATCAATGTATTCCTGTCATTATAAACTTGAAAATTGATTTCCCAGTTACAACAGTAACTTAGTTAAACAATGTTCAATTATTTACTCAATAAATAATTATCAACCAAAATTAAATAACTAATTTATTAAAATGTTTTAAATTCGTGAATGAATTTCAAGTGAAAGTTCAAGAATGAAGAAAATGAAACACAATAAGAAGTGAAAGAGAGAGAGAGAGAAAAAAAACAAAAATTTGATCTTGAGATGTGTCTCTGATGATCATCAAGATAAATGACCTGGCAACTGGTTTTTATCCGAAATTGTTGACGAATCCAACTCCAAAAGCTAACCGGTTAAAGTTAGGTTAGATTCGATGACTCGATTTCAGTCGGCGAGACGAGCTTGGTGTTGCAAGTGATCCTCTTTGTTGCGGAGGCATTTCGTCGTGAATCCCGCGAAATGCAGAATGTCGTAAAAAAGCACAATAAGAGCAAACAGACGAGTTTGTTTTCGTGGGTGCACAAATGTGTTTCGTGATTGTGAACAAAATTGAATGCCGTGGCATCGACATTGAGCATCTTGCTTAAGAAACAAGGAAAGAAAAATCAGTCCAAAAATAAAAAATGTTTCCAACGAAAGAAGCCCCGAAGTCAGACTTCGTCAGCTTAAATCTTTACGATACCGCTAGCTTTACTCGTGGAACATCACGTAGCTTATGGAGGGTATGACAGTTGCATCCAATTAAATACTTTTCTTTCAAACTAATGTCATATTAGCTGTCAAATGTAATAAGGCCAATCTAATAGCCTTTCACAATAAAAAAAAACTTGTTTGCTGATCTGTCAACAATATTTATTATATATTACATTTCATCACAATATTTATTACTTATTTATAATTAAATATGTAATATTTCAAACGTCATAATTTGTAATTAAATTAAGAAAGCATGATATGTTGAATTTGACGTATTATGACAATTTACCTAAATTCAAAAAATATAAGTACCAGTGAGAAATTATAGTTTTTGTTTTGTGTAATTGATATCTTCTTATACCTGAAGAGCTTTCCTGGATAATTATGTAATTAAAATCATTATCTTGATAACGATAAATAATCTCTTTGTTTTTAAAGAATGAAATATATTGTTTCTATAAAAATATTACGTAATTATTCTGCCTTGTAAATGTAATTTATGTATACATGTGCACTTATATACATTATTCATTGTGTTAAGTAAATTAAATGTATTTATTATATACAATACAATAATGCAATAAACAGAAGCAGTGATTAATATATAATAACGTATTTCTTATTTTACAGAAATGGAATCAATTATCAAGATTTCAACGAAATATTGTTTATTTAGGAATTTCGACAATTTTACTTATATGTATATTTATTTACGTTAGTTCGAAAAATGGAACTAATTATGATGAAAATTTGGATACATCTAATAACTTACAAGATAATTCAAAGAATAAGGTAATTTGGAATTAATTGATTTATTAATTAATTGATGTAAATATTATATTAATTATATTATAATTATTATCAATTAATATTATTATAAATATTATTAATTGATAAAATTGTGCTTGTTAACGGTTTGAATACAATTTAATGACAAATTACTTGATAAGATAATATGATAAGTACTAATGAATATTTAATTATCTATTTGTCTATTAGGTAGCAGAAGAGGTTGTAATAGAAAATGCCGAACAGGTTGAAGATCAAAGAGGTGGTGAAGCAATTGAAGAACCTGAATTTCAGCCAGAAGCAAATCAGGTTGATGATGATCAAATTGGTGAACCACCTCAGCCTAAACCCAATGCTGTTAAATTTAACGGTAATTATATCAGTAATTATTATAAATTAAGTATATCAAATTAACGTGGAATTAATTAAAAATGTTATAACTTGAAAACATTTAATTAAATTACAAAATTATTAAAAAAAAAATTTTTACATATTTAAACAGGACCACAAAATGATCGGCAAAAAGCCATTGTGAAAGCGTTTCGACATTCGTGGGATGGATATAAAAAATACGCATGGGGCCACGATAATGTGAAACCAATTGCCAAACATTACAGTGATTGGTTTGGTTTGGGTTTAACCATAATAGATTCTTTAGATACAATGTACATAATGGGTTTAAACGAAGGTAAATATAATATCTGTTGATTGTAATTAATTATTATGTATCTTCGATTTTCATATCGCTATGTTTTACAGAGTTTGCCGAAGCACGAGCGTGGGTAGAAAATAGCTTATCTTTTAGTACAAGTGGTGATGTTAATTTATTCGAAGTCACGATTCGAGTACTTGGAGGACTTTTGGCAGCTTACCATTTGACGGGTGATAAAATGTTTTTGGATAAGGCGGTAATTATTTCTCTTATTTAATTAATAATTCAATAAGTACTGATATATATACAGGGTGATTGGAAATAAATGACCAGTAGACAATGAGTTGGTAGACGCCTTCTACTGACCACCAGTAGACACCAGTAGACATCACTATAAAAACTTTATTTTTACGAGTAGATGTCAGTAGACGCCTACTGACGTCAGCAGACACCAGTAGACACCAGTAGACGTCACTAAAAAAACTCTATTTTCACGAATTAAGTACATACTTGGTCACTTGGACAAGTGTCAATGTCAGTAGACGTCTACTGACACCAGTAGACACCAGTAGACATCACTATAAAAACATTATTTTCACGAGTAGACGACAGTAGACGTCGACTGACACCAGTAGACGTCACTAAAAAAAACTTTGTTTTCACGAATTAGTATAAAGTACATACTTAGTCATTTGATCAAGTCTCAGTGCCAGTAGACGTCTATTGACACCAGTAGCCACAAATAGACATCACTAAAAAACTTTTTTTTAACAAACAAATTATATGACTACTCATGTGGTCGAGGCATCAAGGCAGTACACACCAGTAGACATGATTATGGCAGTATGGTGTGGGCACTAGGCGAGTATGACACGGACACTAGGCATGTATGGCTCAAGCACTAGGCGAGTATGGCTCGGGCATTAGGCGAGTATGGCTCGGGCACTAGTGGGGCACTATAGGGGCACTAGTGTGGCACTAGTGGGTCACCACTTTGAAAATAAACTTTAAACAAATTTTGCAAAACTTCATATATTAACGAATAGCTTGAACCATCCAAGTACGTCTTAACTAAGCTTCCAAAACACTTATTAAGCTGAAAATTTGTGTGAGCATAACTAAATGAACGCACTTTCAGCTGTCAAAAGTAAAATTCTTGCAAAGGAAAATAAACTTTTCGATAAATTAGTGTGGCGCGAGTGGGACATTACCAGGGCACTAGTGGAGCACCAGTGGGGCACCAGTGGGGCACTAGTGGGGCACTAGTGGGACCCCAGTGGAGCACCACTTTCAAAATAAACTTGCACAAAAAATTGACAAAATTGCTTATGTTAATGAATAGCTTGAACCATCCTAGTGCCCGAAACGTACTCGCCTAGTGCCCGAGCCGTACTTGCCTCGTGCCCGAACCATACTCGCCTAATGCCCGAGCCATACTCGCCTAGTGCTTGAGCCATACTTGCCTAGTTCTCAAGCCATTATCGCCTAGTGTCCGAGCCATACATTCATAGTACCCGAGACACGTGCCTAGCCATACTCTCCTAGTACTCGAGCCATACTCGCCTAGTGCCCGAGCCGTACTTGCCTAGTGCTCGAGCCATACTCGCCTAGTGCCTGAGCCATACTCGCCTAGTTTCTAAGCCATTCTCGATTAGTAGCCGAGCCGTACACGCCTAATGCCCGAGCCATACTGTTCTAGTACTCGAGCCATACTCGCCTAGTACCCGTGCCGTACTCTCCTAGTATACGAGCCATGCTATCCTAATGCCCGAGCCATATTCTGCTAGTGCCCGAGCCATACTCGCCTAGTGCCTGAGCCATACTATCCTAGTGCCCGAACCATTATCGCCTAGTATCCGAGCCATATATCCATTGTACCCGAGACAAACTCACCTAGTGCCCGAGCCATTGTCGCCTCGATCCAGAACTATATTCTCCTAGTGCTCCAGTAATACCCGCATAGTGCCGTAGCGATATACG
>JABFPJ010004815.1:0-13128 GCA_022817425.1 Gryon sp. ZL-2020 | reverse complement strand
GAAGAGGAAAAAAAAAAAAAAAAAAAAAAAAAAAAAAAAAAAAGACAGGAAGAAAAAAATGCTTAAGCAACCCCATTTTCAGAGTTTCGCTTCAGACTCAGTTATATGCTCATTTTTGTGAGGAGAGGGGAGAGGGAGAGTGCTGAGATTGACCGGAGAACCAGGACAATGAACAGAATCGGTTTAGAGATATGTAACATAGTCTGCGGGAGAGGAAAAAACGTCCAGTTCGAGGGTTGGGCACGACATGAGTATATCCTCGTTGCGAAACAAATTAAATGAACGGAATTACCATGCAAGAAGCATGGGGAAGACGGATTCTTTTTGATTCGCATTTTTGCCTCTCTTCGATAATTCTCTCCTTCGAACGTAACTCGTTACACCCTACGTTATTTCTCCTTTTTTTTATTCTGCCATTTTTTGTACTTTTTTGCCTTTTTTACATATCCACTTTTGCTCCTCTCGCACCCCTTAATCTCCAGCGTATTTAATCGTTTTTCGTCTTCATTTTAGACAAATACTTTAGCCGCAAAAATACAACGTTGCAGTAGTGAATGTTTTTTTCTTTTCGCTTGTGTTGGAATAACGCAATGTTGTATCAGTTGATGTTGAGCATGGGATTAATTTTCATTAGCATAGAGGTTAATTAAAATAGGTTCGATAACAATACTTTACGATTCAACGTCGAACGGCTATATTAAGGAAAAATGCCACAGCCGCTAGGGGGATGTAATTATTATGTTGTCAAATGGCGGATGGGAATTCATTTTTTGCGCGAGACGCGGAATTAAAGGGCGGATTAAGTATTAATGAAAAATGCGATTGATGGGCGGTCTTCATTGCACGCGGCCAGCCATTCTCATCGATTTAATGCGATAGGTCTTATCGCTGTTTAATTTTCATTAGAAAATGACGGTCAAGTTAGGCTTTGACAGACGAAAGATCGGGTCTTTGAAAACTTCCCTTTTTTTATGTCACCTACATATGTTATATGATGCCTTTAACTCACATTTTCAATTCTAAATTGTTTCCTAAACAAAATTAATTTAAAGAATATATTAAAAATGGGTTCATTCGAAAAAGTAATTAATTTCTTAAATTAATTATTTGAAGCAAAAAAAGATAATTCTGAACTTTAATCTTGCATCAAATTAAAAACTGTTATCAGTACATTTTATATACACAATTACACTAAATAAAGCGTTGGTTAAAAATATTAGAATTAATTAAATTGCAACTGATAAAAGAATGAAATTAATTTTCGATTTCAATGGTATTTAAACTATTATCATTTATCTTCAATATGGGATTAACAATTAATTGCTCATTTTTAATTTTTCTTAATTTTTTGATTTTTTTTTCTAACAAGTAGAAATATTCAATTTGACAAGTACTTTTTCATTTCAATTCTTCCGTTAAACTTTTGTTTAATCATACGAAAAATATAAAAGAAAAGTAATTTCGAAAATAATTTTTGACCACTGAGATGAAATAATAACCAAAACAAACTGGTTCACAACATTCTCGGGTATAAGAACATGATTATTTATCTGGATCAGCAATGAGGCAAAAGACGGCTTTGTAAAAAAAACTGTGATGTGGAAAAAAGGGCAGCCGAAAAAGGCTCTTGCTTCTCTCATATGTTCGCATCGCATTCTTCAGAGTAAACATAGATTCATCTAATCAAAGTGAAAAAAAGGTTAAGTGCTGTATAGACGCTGAATATTCGTTGTAATTAAAAAAAAGATATATTCATATCTGGATAATGTTACGGAATACAAATCATCTTTTATGAAGCATTTTACTGATTTTTATTTTATTTTGCAAGCAAAAATACTACATAAACAAATTAAATGTTAAAATTATTTTAATTATTTATTTTAAATTAATATAATTAAAATTTCTTTAACTGGAACTAATACAATATGAAAAATTATTAACTTTTAATTATATAATTTAGAAAAATGTTTAAAATTGTACATTTTTGGCAGAATGATTAAAATACATATCGTAACAAGTAACTCAAATTTATATCTCAACCATTCAAAATTCGATTATACATTATCGATTTTCACTCATTTTCTTTAATTGAATTTCTATTGATATTTTTATATTTCAGATTAATATATGAGATATGACTTTGCACTCGAGCATAATCGTATTAGACGATAATTTAATTTAATTCGATACGAAGAAAATTCGTAATTTGTATACGTATCGCATTACTAAGCATTTATAATTAAACACAAACTGTTGAATCAACGAGTAATTAAAAAAAAATTATTTTAAACAAATCATAATTTTACTAAATAAAAAAATGCAAAACGATGAGTAATTATTAATCTGAAAAAATAACTGCACAAGGAGGTTTACTCGTTGGTTTCAAGATTTGATTTATTATTATCATTCGAGTCGTTTGCTTGTGTCTGGTATAACATGAACTGTAAGAATCTTTCGTCGTTTTTGAGATAAAATGATTTACTAAATCAACACAAACGATATTATCGTTGTCCGCCACGAATTTCTCTCTTTTTTTCTCTCTTTCTCTCTCCCCACGGCTAATTTTTCTCGTGGTAAAAGAGGCACGTGAAATGCAATTATGAAAGCAAGAACCCGAGTAAATTTAATACAACACAAGCATACGATATGAAGTCGAGAGTACAAGAAGGCGATCGCGTTGTTATTCCAACACTTTAATTTATACACTTTTCAATCGAGACACAAATATTTTTGTATCTTTTGTCATTTTTATCTCCTCTACCTTTTTTCTTACATATTTTTTTTTAATTTTAATTAATTATTTAAAATATTTTTTAACTCATAAATAATTATTCAACTCATTTTCTGCAACTTTTTTCTTAATTTAAACAAACATTTTCTTAGAAAATAAATTAATCATATGAAAAAGTATTAAAAAAGGATTATATAAGGTGCTCAGTTTTTAATATTATACATTAATAATAACAAATTTCAACATAAAACGATCTCATAAATAGAATAATAAAATGCGTGAAAATAGTATAAACGCATATAATCACAAATTTATGAAATGGAAATAAAAAAGCATGAATTTTATAGCATTAAACGACGTTGAATCGAGTTAACTTACTCAAAATGATAATGTAAAAAGTGTCTCACGCTTCGGACTTGATACTTAGAATTGTTTTGACAATGAGATCGCTTACTGTCTACTCGTTTGTATTGTTCGCCTACATGTTTTTATCGTACATATCCTATTAGAATACTATCTAAGTATAAATAATAATTAATTTTATACTTTTGGACAGTTCAAAAAATGAACTTATCTTCCAATATTATTTGTCCAGAAACACCAACTATTTAAAATCACGATTTCTGTTAAATATAAAACTAGTTACTTATTTTTCTTACAGTTTTTTATGTTTTTTCTCGAGCATGCAATTTTTATTTACTTTCACAGCGTACATGATTCCGTGCACAGCAGACACAAATATACTTAAACGTGCCTAATCAACAAACCTCTTCTGAGAAGACCGTACAAGTATACGAACGACAAGTTTGTATAATAAAAGAATCAGCAATTGCGGGCCACAACTTCAATCGTATTTCAATCTACAGAAACGGGAGCGTCCGGTCATCCGATTCGCTTAATAATCATTTCCGCATTTAAAACTCGTAAACGTAATTCAATGCTTCTGTCTTTAATTAACACACAAAACAAATTCATTAATAAACTTTGTAGTGAAATTACAGATTTTACTATATCTAACATAAAATCTGCTAATTTTGTCCTGTTATCATTACATGTGATTTTTAATATAAAAAAGATAAATTGTATGCTCAAATTGAAATGAAATATTTATTTAATAGTCTTCAATTATACATAAATAAGTTTTAAAAATGGCACTCGAGTTGAATCGCTTTAATGAGCAAAAACATAATAAATTGTAGAGATAAAGTTTATGTTCCGCGATGTAGAAATCCATTATTGTGCTAAATTAGGAAAAGTTTTTCGGCGCAGATGAGCGACCCTTCGATCTTAAATTCGTTTTACTTCTGGCCGAGCGCTTGGCGTGAAAAGGTCTCGCGATCATCTATCATCGCAAGAATCGTGCTTCGGTCAGAATCTTTTTTCTTTCTTTTTATATTCGCTGAGATTTGTCGCAGTCTTATTTCATATACACCTGTCTTTTACGTTTCTTTGTAGTTGAAACTCAAAAATGCAAAAACATATGTTTTCTCCTTATAATTTGAAACATTTTTATTTACTTTTATATGCAATTTTAGTTCAACTTGATGTTATTAAAAAAACCCATAAAATACATAAACTCGTATGGAAATTTGCAGGATGCTTTAAATAGTAAAATGATTAAAGCAAATTGATGAGTGAAAGATGCCAAAAGACTCTGGAAATGTCGTTCTATCTGCGAAAGACTACAGGAGCACTTAAGTGGCTGACTTGACAATAGAGTCCTTCAGTATTATAACGTTCAATGTCTTGAGGCCTATTGAAGAGAAGACTCGGAGGCTATTCTTTGCCATTGTCTGTCTACTCACGGTTATGGCAACTCACTTGGGCGCAATCGGCGTCGTAGACCTTCTGACATCCCCGATGCGCAGATCACGAAACTCATTTAGAAAGAGGCATCTTATATAGCCTGCACCATCCAGGGACCAGATATCCCTTTCCACGTAATCTAATTAGTCCATTCTTTTGGCACATGCATTCAACCATTAACAATCCTTTCTCGTCTGTTTATTCACATTTTTTTATATTTCCAAATCCATTAGATTAATCAGCTTCCCCTATAATTCCAAACTTTCCCGCCAAATACTTTTACGACCCTACACATTTGTCTTTCATTTTATTTTATATATTCAAATTCTTAACTTGTTATTTTATTTTATTTTATTTTTGACAAATATTTTGTTAGCTGTTAAGTGAATTTCATTTTAAGATTCAACAAATACTTTTTAAAGTTATAGGAAAAAGTCCTATACCATTTAAGAATCAAAACGTATGGTGTCATATACACTCACAGCACAGTCTATTTAATTTAAATGGAATAGTTTTATCTGAAAGAAGTTTTCTATTCAAAATATGGACAAGAGGAAAATCTATTTATAATAAAAATATAGTATTTTTGTTCTTTATATTTTCAAAATAAAACTCATTTCTATTTATCATAAATAGATTTCCATCTCAAAACAAAAACTAAATGATTTTTAATTTAAGAAACAACAAAGTAAATCATTCAAATTTTATGTTAAAACGATTTATTTTTCTTCTAAATCAATTTCTGATTAATATTAAGAGAATATAAATAAAACTACAGTATTTTTAAACTAAATACATTTGTGCTGTGAGTGTATTCAAACAATTCCTATACCAATATAATATAAATTGTAAAAGTTTTGAAAATTCTTTACTGTATTTATATTAAAATTTACTTTAAAATTTAACAATTGTTTTTAATATTGTATAAGATTTTTTTAATATGTGACCCGATACGTCTTGATTATTATATGCTATAGAACTTTTTCTTATAATTCTAGTAAATATTTATAAATCTTTTTTTTGGCGTGTGCACAGGTATAGAACAGATTTTCAATTGATTACAATTACTTTAAAAACATTTGAATAGAAAAGAGGGTTCCACAGAGATAAACAAGTCACCAGTTAGTTTTAATGTAAAAAGCGGTAGTTCGATTTAGCACACATCAGTACGGAAAAATCAAACATTTTCGTGTATTTTACGCGGTCAATTTTTAAATGCTAAAGTGTTTAGATTTAAAAAGGGTGTGTTTTTTTTATTCACAAAACCTTCAATTTGACGGCATTTTTGATTGGTATAATACTAACGGTAACTGGAAAGTGCAAATAATACTAGTCAAATTAACTTTAATGTAAATAGATTGATGGTATTTTATTAAAAATAGAGGGAAAAAGAAAAATGGGGTTGACCAATTCCGGAAAAACCGATAAAAAGTTAACTTTACATTTGACGATTTAGATTCTGTCAATCAAAATTATTTTATGTTAAACCGTAAATAAAAAGAAATGTTGATTAAAAGTAAGGAAAAATGTTGAATTTTAAATTTGTGATTTTTCCTTAAATATAAAGAAATCTTGTAATAGATTGTTTTCCGTTAAACTTGAAAAATGAAGGCAAAGAAAATTAATTTATTTGCACAGCTACAAGTGTAATTACTCGACTAATTCAAAGCGAACGTCAAACATGCTTATGAATAATCTCGTCGAGTCTAAGTAGTGGGGTGGCTTGTTTCTGATGGCCGGGAACAGATGGTCGATCAGATACTAGAAATTAAGGGAGTAACACAATTCCAAGGAAGGAAAGAAATGTGTATTAATTTTTCAAGTTTTTTAATTAGCGAATGTCTCCGTTCCGGCTTCTCACGGCTGAGACATTTATATTAGAGAAACCATCCTGCGTCGACTCCTTAGTTCTGCTACCCTCCATACTCTGACGCTCGACATTTTTTTCTTTCTCTTTTTCAGTAACTTTTGTCACCCATCCATTCACCTTGATTTGTTATTCCTAATTGTGTATTAAAAAACTATTAAGCAAACAGCAAGAATTAAAAGCTTTGTCAATGTAATACGTAGACCAACTGTAGTCTTGCTATTTTTTTCATAATTTTGTTTAAGTAAAAAAGATGTATTTTCACAGCAAAGAAGATTTTAAAGAACATATTTATTTTTGTAAAATCTACACGAAATCATTTCTGAGAAGCAGAAATAGTAATCACGGATTTCGAGAACAGTCCGTAGTCAAACATATCCGACACGTTTCAAAGGAAAGCACACGTAGATTAGGCGTATTTGTCATTAATGCCTTGACTCATCGGCTGTTTGTCTTATTAAGATAATAAGACCGTCCGACAAATACGAAACGCGTAAACACTTTCGTCGAGCCTTGAAAGCCCTGTTGGAATTCCCGATATCAGGTCACACGTGTCTGTTAGTCGAAATTTTGATAAGCCTCTGTGAATTCACCGTCTAATAAGGTCAACGCCATTGGTTCTCTATATTTGTCGCAATATTAATACCAAACCTAACCTAACCACTTTTTTGTCTTTTTTTTAATTTTTTTTCTTTCTTTCTTTTTTTTCCACATCACTTCCTAAAGACCGTTCTAATTGGCTGGCGTCGAAAGCTCGAGGCTCTGAATTGAGATTTCAGCCGAAGCTTTTCATCAAACGGATTTCACGGTGAGAGAAGAGGAGAGAACTGAAATTGATTCGTTCGTATTTATTGGCCTGCGCGACTTTTCGGTATCGCGAGAGAGAGAGGCGCTAAACAATGAACCTCGCGTAATTGCTTTTATGGTCCAGTAATCACTAAATATTTCATCGCCCGTTTTCTTCCGTTGTGTCAAGCGTTTTAGCGATTATTGACTTCGACTAAATACAGAGATGATCGATTTTATTGCGCGAAGAAAAAACAGACAATTTTCATGTACAAACGAGAATACAATGTCGCGGACTTTTACATACCCATATTTCTCTTCTCAATTGAATATGTTTTTTTATCTTTAACATTTGGTCTGCTAATTTTATCCTTATTATGGAATTCGTACATACTTGACTTATTAATCGATGATTATTTGTCTTTCTTCTTTTGGGTTTTGAAATTCAAATAAAATTGGCTCGAAAAAACCGAAATTTACGAAAAACAGTTGCAAAGGTAGAAGCAAAATAACAAACAAGAGATGAAACTAATCGAATCTTAATACATGTTGATTTATTCGACATCGTCGACACAACGAAAGGCTCTTTCCAGTGGTCCGACAAGAGTGATGACCGAAAACGTTTCTCTCGCTTCCAAGCCGCCGGAGGCAGGACCGTTCTCAGCCACCCCATCGTAGGTCTTTTTATCATCCGCACTCGTAGATCTCTCTTCCCCAAAGCCTAACCACCTCAATGACCACTCCAGCTCCAGCTTTCTGCTTGTAGTTTGGGTCCCCAACCCACCCCCTGCCTCCTGACATTCACCCATCCTCACATCACGTCGATACACCAAGTGCTAAATGCCGCCACTTCGACTCCGGACTATTCCTGCAAAACTGTAATTTTCGCCAACCCCGAACCAAATCAAGAGCTTCTTTCAGGTTCTGCCGGGAAAACGAACTTTATTGCTAAATACTATTCGATCAGCAGATCTACCTACGCCTATAAAAAAACGGGGGAACAAAAAGTAAACGAAAAGCTTGGCGCTAACTTTTTTCGGGTCGTTAGGTAAAATTTCTTATCGGATTTACAAGAACTGGATGTTAGTAACAGCTGATGTATAGTTGGCAAATTAATTTAAAAGATATATTTTGAAATATATTTTTGAGATGTTTATAAAAAAATAAGAGTTAATTAAATAAGAAAATGCAGAGATTATTTTGAGTTTGTTTCAATTGTTTGGTAATTTGAATTTAATTTGTATCCTCGTACTTTAGAACCTTTTATCTTAATAAACATCAGTGCCATCTGGCAACTCTGTATTAGAAAGTCTTATCTTACGAGAAAATCTGCATACTTAAACGCGATTTCGCTTGCATAGATTATTGACAGTATTTTTGTTCGTTTTCGAGACAAAGCACATTACAGATCGTATAACGTCTAACGATAATCTTATATACGTCTGAATTCTCTATAAGCGTGGAACAATTGTCCTTCGAAACTCTTAATTGGTAAAATGTCTCTTGCCGCTACAGGAAGTGAAACTCCCTACGTTCTATGTGCAGACATTCCAGCCCGTGCAGCCAAAACCAGCTTAATGGTTTCTCGATTAAGCTGTGTTCACAATGGGATTAAAAAGCGACTGGTAGACCACTGCTGACCATGCCGTTCGGTTAGCTCCCTACGAAAGCTCGAAACTGTATAGACTCGTTGAGTATTTCTACGACTTTAGCGGAGAAGGAATTAACAGCTTCTATGATCTTCGTTCCGACGGATGAGTCAGCAGTGGTATTCAAATTGAGATAAATAAGGGGAGATTGCTCATCGATGCGCCCCAAAAACTTTTCGTGTGATTTTTAATTGAATACAATTTCATCAACATTTTGCACACATTCAATGTCTATTTGCTTTTTTTTAATATACATGTAAAACAAATAAATATTTTGAAATTTGTTGAATATACTATTAGATATATAAAAAGTAGCAATTAATTTTTTTATTTTGTTTTACAAATAATGAATAACGTTGTTGCTCTAATATATTAAACATTTTTATTTAAATTTAAAAATATAAATTTTGTACAATTGCAATGATGTAAAAAGCATAAAAAACCACTATCGAAGCATAAAATTATATATTGTCAAAACGGATATGTAACTTTTATTTTGTAACCACGCAATTCTTATAGTATCATTCCATTTCCATTACTTCCGCAAATAGTGTGAACAGGAAAAAACTATACTCTAATAAACTCAAAGTTAAAACATTCAATTCGAAAAATCAATAAGTCTCTACTGTGTAAATGAAATCTTAACGGCATTTTTGCAGTGTAATAAAAAAGTTTTTCAAAAATGATAAAAATAGCAACGAAATTAAGTCATTGTGTATTTTTTATTTAAGGAAAAAGAAAAAGGAAACCGAAAAAACTTCTTTCATCTTTTTTGGTTCTTTTTCTTTTTGGTTCGCTTCTTTTTAATTTTTGCGGTAATTTTATCGCACCCTTGCAAACTGCCATCAGACGACGATGAAGATTAATTCGTTCTGTCTTAATCGTATCAAAGTTTGAGAGCCGAGTGTTGCGCGCGACCTTATACTTTTGACCAAACCCATTCCACGTCGTTCCTTTTCGTCCTTTTTTTTGGACTTTCAAACATGAACTTAGCCACTGGTGGATAATCATATTTAATAATGTCGACCGTTATTTTTGCTTGACTGTGAAAGTTTCGACGACGAAAAGTTTTAGGCGCGAAAAGTGGTACCCAACTTTGGGGGATAACCCTTTTTATTTAGGGTTTGAATAAATTCAATATCGTAGTCGGATTCGCCGCGAATTCCAAGTGAAAAAGACAATTTACAAGGTGAAAAATAATCGCGTCTTTTTTCTCTCTTTTTCGACTGATTTCTTTTCCGTTCCCTTTTTATTTATCCGCCTGATTCTACGTGCCGGTAAAAATGCAAATGTAACATCGAGATATTATATATTTTTGTGCATTTTTGTTTGGTAGATTTGTTTTTTTTTTTATTGATCATTTTATTTCGTTAATTAATTCAATATTTTTAGATAAATCGTTAACATTAGTCTTTTGTTAATGATTAATTTCAAATTGAACGAACGTGTAAAATATGCAATTGAATAAATCAAATTCGTCGTTACACGATTTGAATTTTAATAATAGATATGGAACAATGACACCGGGATAAAAATTGATCAATGTTCGATCTGTCATATTTAAGAAAAAAGATATGCGAGTCATTTTTATTGTCCCGTATTATCAAGATTGAGAAGAAGATTTGTTATTTTTATTATTATTATTATTATTATTATTTGTGTGTGTGTTTTATTATGCAAATATTCAAGAGTTGTATTTCGCAATAAAAGTGTACAAACTTCGGAAATCTGTTCCATATCGGTCGATGCAGATACGTGTCCGAAAATAAATACTCTTGGACCAAGGTCTCGACTCTGACACATTCAAAATAAATCCCGTGTTAATTAAACAACAAATACGAAAAATCAATTTTTAAATGTGTGTTCAGCCATGCGCCTTTGCGCAATACCAATTCTATTTTGTCAGCTGTACATCATTCCCCGTCAAGGTCGGACACTGATTTTGTTTGTTAATTCAGATTGAAGAAACGAAACTATTTCTTTGTCATTCGCTATTCTTATACAATTGTACTGCTTTCATTTTAACTCCAACGTTAATAAAATTTACAAGACTTTTACGACATCATTTGCAGTATAATAATAATTATTATTTTAAGTTTTTGAATTTATATTTTCATATTAATAAAATTAATCAATCTAGTTCTCAATCCCCGCCCCCCCCCAATTTTTTATTTATTTTTATCCTCGCAGCTTCCTACGATTTTCTCCTGCAAATTCGCAACGAAAGGGTTTACATTCTGAGCGCTTGAGAAAAAGAAAAAAGAAATATGGCATTTATGGAACACGCTCTTACTCTGAAAGCGGAAACAAACATTCGTAAAATGAGAACGCGTTGCGCGAAAACGCACGCACGAGAAATGATAAAGTTAGCGGGACGAGAAAGACGGATGTAAATACGCGGTCGATTTTGTTCGCATATGTTTACTGGCCGAACTTGTAAAGAAAATATCCGCTTTTCAAATAATATTTATATGTTTAGGATTTCAAACGCGCTGTATTAGTAATATCATGATTTTTGTATAATTTTACTTATTTAAAATGTTATGTATTTAATTTTGTATTTTCTTTTGCTCGAAGTTTGAGTAACATTTTTAGTTAATATTTCTTTTGATATTGCAAAATTTGTTTAGTCTGAAAAATTGACCAGAAATTTTAGCTGTTTAATGGAAAAATTAGAAACAAGTACCTAAATTTCGTTTATATTGTTTCAGTGTTTTAATAAAAAAGCTGTTGATTAATTTTTAATATTTTTACCATATTTTATTATAAAACAAAAAAATTGTCTTCCCCGCCACAGTTCAATCTTACACACGACTCGTTGACTTGCCGAAAGTAAACGTGAAAATACAAATGTTACAACAAACGAAGTATCACACTGACAGACGAAGCCAGCATTGCGAGCAAAAGTTTGATTAAACGAGTGACGCCGGGCATTGTTGATCCGACAAAATAACCCGGTCGAACGAAAGGTATAAATGTTTGTACTTCTTTGTCGAGTTTGGCCGTCCGGGTATACAACGGGGTATTACTCTTAATAAATAGCTTTGTTTGTCGAGATACTTTTCCATGCAATGAACTCGTGCAACTTGTGCCATATTCCCCTCTCCCATATCTGATTTTCCATCTCCGTCTCTCTTTTCTTTTCTTTTTTCTTTTTCTGCCATTAATCAAGATCAAAATCGGACGGAGTTCGATTTTGTTCGATTTCAAGTGGCCGGTAATAAAGAAAGTGGGCCGAATTAAGCGAAACTTCTGTACAGCTCGTTTTATGCGAGTATCGTTGCAGTGTCCGTTTAACCCGGAAGGGAAATTCATTCAATTACGAGACAAGAAGGGTTAAAACAGTTGGCCAGAGCCAGATTGGACGCGGTTATTAACCCCCTGGGGACGACTTTCTAAGATGTTTCGCAGTTTCAAAAGCGCCTCTGACATAAGAACACACACACGGAGTCATTTGGCCGTGTCGTTATTTACATTGAATCTCATCTTCGAGCGATTACGCTGTGACATCCCGGCTAATGGCTCGGGTAATTGGATTAAAGGGACAGCGCTTCTGATTCGTAATATAATCGAGACTCCAAATATGATTACGGATTCAGGATTAATAAGTCATATATACAAAATTGTTTGTCTTTAATAAGTAACAACTATTTTATTTATTTTTGTTTCGATATGTTATTATGGAAAAAGAAATTATGTTATAATTTAATAGTTTTTTTTAGTCGAAAAAAATTTGTTTCCCATCGGAAACGAACTCAAGTCTTTTGTTTAAGATGACTCTTAAAGTCTGCTATACCGGAGTTAGTGTCTCTTTATATTACATTTTTTTTGACATTTAGTTAAATATTCTAAAATATATCATGTCATTCTTTGATTCCGGGAGAATATTATGGTTAAAGAAAAATTAATTTTCAATGTAAACTTTTTGCTGAGTAACTTCCTTCGTTTTTTCTATTTCTTACATATTTTCAAAAAAAAAACAGGGAATTCAGCCAAAAGTTTACATTAAAAACTGATTTTAACCATAATATTCTCCCAGAATCAAAGAATAACATAATATTATTTTAGAATATTTAATTCATTGTCAATAAATTGTTCTTTAAAAAAAAACAATAACTCCAGGAATGCAGACTTCAAGAATTTTAAGGTGATCACCTTAAAGCACTCTCCGTATGAGATTGTTAGAAAAACAGTATAAATAGTTTTTTATACATTATTAGATCGTAAATTTGAATATCTGCATTTTGTATGCTCAAGAAACAATCTAGATTGTAGTTTTACTTTATTTG
>JABFPJ010004814.1:0-13131 GCA_022817425.1 Gryon sp. ZL-2020 | reverse complement strand
AATTTTATTTTAATCATTATTGTTAACAAAACTAACAAGATCATGAAAACTAACAACACTATTTAAACAATTAACATAGCAAAACTAACTAAAATATGAAAAATATATCTATATTTGTTACTTCTTACTTTTTATTTGAGTTTTCCTTAAGAGGTTTAATATTTTATTTGGTACTTGGTGGGTCTTATTTGAGTTCTTTCTATGAGTTTTAATTTATGGTATTGTCCTTTGTACTTGGCGCGTTTTTTTCATTTTTAATGAATGTTTTATATTTAGAATATATATATATATATAATTTATATAAAAATACCGTAATTATATAATTTTTTCGTGCATTAGGGAACATATTGTTCATATATTAACAATATATGATTTGTTAAAAATATTTTATTGTCAAAATATACAAAATAATATATGAACAATATAAATCTTTTTTTATTAGAGTCTTAATAGATTATTATATTTTTAATACATTCTCATATATTCTTAATATATTGAGAATATATATCATGAATATATTAAGAATATAATAAAAATAAGTTTTTATGGAAAATATATTTAGCATATATTAACAATATATTCGCAATATATTTTTGTATATGTAAATATATTTAAGACATATATTAAATATATAATTTGCCGAAAATATATGTCCATATACTCATAGATATATATCATGAATATATAATGAATATATCATGAATATATTAAAAATATAGCATATGAATTTAAATGTTCGACAATTGAATTTTGCAAAATAAAATATTGACTTTGCGATACAAGTTTTGAGCAAATTACGTGAAAGTTGATTCTTCAATTACGAGAGAAAATTATCATCGGAGGTGAAAGAAGCATAAATAGTCATGCAAACGGAAAAATGTCATAAACCTCGATACCTCGGCAAACATGATCTAACACTTATTATTTGTCACTGTAGCGCCCCCACGTTCTTAACATACAATCCGTTCATTTGTCTCTTTCATGTCATTATCTGACTCATCGTTAAATGTGTATATTAAATTTATAAGTGATGAATTGAACAGTAAACTCCACTACGTTTGACACAATAAAACAACCTTGACATAACTGTAAAATAGACAAATAAAATTATCATACGATGAACCTTTCATCTTCACATTTTCAAGAACAAAACTAAGCCGATTTGGCTGGGGGATAAAGATCCTTGCAATTCAAGTTCAGTTTTAAAATTGTTCAACTTTTTCAATCTTTGAAATTCAAAATTTAAAATGAGCATTTTTTTTTGAAAAACCAACATTTTTAATTTTAAATACGAAATGTAATATTTTAAATCCAAAATTCAAAATCCAGATGTCAACATCCAAATTCAAAATCCAAAATTCAAAATTTTGAATTCAATATGCAAATTTGAAATTAAAAATTAAACAACCGAAAAATGACAAATCCGAAACTCAAAGTGAAAAGTTCAAAACTGAAAATTCAAAACCCAAAACTCAAAATCAGAAGTTCAATTTTAAAATGTGCACATGTTTTATTTGAAAACATTTTGCATCTCAAATGCAAAATGTAATATTTTAAATCCAAAATTCAAAATCCAAAGATCAAATTCGAAAATTAAAAAATTCGAATTTCAATATCCAAAAATACATAATGCCAAACCCGAAAAATGTATTTAAAATTTTACATTTAATTTTAAATATTTTAAATCCAAAATTCAAAATCCAAAGATCAAAATCGAAAGTTTCAATATTGAAATTTCAATATCCAAAAATACATAATTTCAAATCCGAAAAATTTATGTAATATTTAAAATTTAATTATTTAATATTGTCAATCCAAAAATAAAAATTGAAATTTTCAGAATTCAAATTTCAATATCCAAAAATACATAATATAAAACTCGAAAAATGTATTTAATATTTTGAATTTAATTATTTATTACTTTAAATTTAATTATTCCATATTTTAAATCCAAAATTCAAAGTTCAAAAATCAAAATCGAAAGTTTCAAATCCAAATGTTGATATCCAAAAATACATATTGCCAAATCCGGAAAATGTATTTAAAAAAATATTAAAATTTTCAAAAACCAGAAATCAAAATTGAAATTTAAAAATTTAAATTCAAAATTCGAAGTCCAATTTAAAATCACAATCCTAAATAAACACACGAACCATCCATATTTCATTACTGGAATCTTCACTGGAAAATTCGCATCGAATTAGAGCGATTACACCGATCGAGTTGATATTGAGCAGTAACTTATCCACAAGATAGCCAACGACAGTTCGCGAGATGTGCAAACATCCGAATCTATAATTATGTCTGGGATGAAAAAAGAAGTTTGTATACACGCATCTATCGAGAATCGATCGTTGACCTACGTGTGACGTTGGACAAACGCAATGAATCAAAGTTAACCGTGGTCAGGCATTGCTCCGACTACACCCACGATATCACGATACGATGTATACATGGCCACTTATATATACATACATATATATATATATATATACATATACATATATATATACACACACTCATACTTGGGACAAAAGTATTGGCCAATCTGCTAACCATCAATGATCGTTATTATTTACCGCCACCGTAACAAAACGCTTTTATCATGCGTGGCATATAATTATATTTTGTTTCAATAAAACAAGATGCATTCATTTCTCTTTTGCAAACCAGTATTTGAGAAATAGTTTATGACGTATCCAGAGCATTCTAACCCGCGATACTTGCAGTTTTCAGACCTGGAATTAGGTTAGAAAAACACTTTATTGTCCGCAAGATGAAAAAGGAACATTTTTTTCGGTCCGAGGGCAGAAAACTGATTTTTTCAACCAATGGAAGAAAAGTGATTTTTTTCATCCAAGGGCAGAAAAGTCCCTTTTTTCACTTTAGGTCAGAAAATTAGTCTTTTTCGTCCTAGGGCAAAATTGTGATCTTATTCGTTCGAGGGCAGAAAAGTAATTTTTTTCACCCGCGGGCAGAAAAGTGATCGTTTATTTAATCTTACGCATTATTTAGATTATTTAGATTACTGCTTAATTAAGCAGTGAGGTTAGCTTTTTTGTCCAACGGCAGAAAAGTTTCCTTTTTTCGCTCTAGGGCAGAAAATTAGTCTTTTTCATGTTAGGTCAGAAAATTAGTCCTTTTTAATTTGAGAGCAAAAAATTGGTCATTTTTTTAATCTCAGGCAGTAAGGTGATCTTTCTCGTTGAAGGGTAGAAAAGATTTTTTCTACCCTCGGATTTTTTCATCCGAGGGCAGAAAAGTAAATTTTTTTGTCCGAGGGCATAAAAGTGATCATTTGTTAATCTTACGAATTATTTAGACTATTTAAATTACTACTTCATAAAGCAGTGAGGTTATCTTTTTTGTCCTAGGGAAAAAAGTTATCTTTTTTTATCCAAGGGCAAAAAAGTTATCTTTTTCGCTCTAGGACAGAAAATTAATCTTTTTTCGCTTTATGTCAGAAAATTAGTCTTTTTCGTCCTAGGATAAAATGGTGATCTTATTCGTTTAAGAGCAGAAAAGTGGTCATTTTTTTAATGTCAAGCAATAAGGTAAATTAGTCTTTTTCGTCCTAGGGCAGAAAAGTGATCTTTTTACCCAAGTTCAAAAAGGTGTTATTTTTTCGTTCAAGACAGAAAAATTGTCTTTTTTCATGCTAGGGCAGAAAAGTGATCTTTTACTCCCAAGGGCAAAAAGTGTATTTTTTCATCCGAGGGCAGAAAATTGGTGTTTTTCATCCAAGGGCAAAAAAGTGTTATTTTTTCGTTCGAGAACAGAAAAATTGTCTTTTTCGTGCTAGGGCAGAAAAGTATTGTTTTTTTATTCGAGAAGAGTATTGTCTTTTTCGCTCTACGGCAAAAAATTAGTCTTTTTCACCCGCGGGCAGAAAAATGTTTTTCCGACCTGATTAAAGATTTGATAACAATAATAATTGATAAAAATAACGACATGAATAGTTGAATTGACTATCTACATTAAAAAAAGTCGTATGTAACTTTTTCAAAATCTATTGCAATGGTTCAGCACATGAATTGCAAACATTGTTCAAAATTATGACATAATAAATTCCAACTAAAATACAATTTAGTAATAATTAACATAAAGAAAATGATGTTCAAGTTATTGTTATTAATTTATTAATTAGCATCAATGTGGGCGGTAAAGCGTCAGCAACATTAAATGTGCAATATAGATTGTTGTCATATATATATGAAACGCGCACAAAGTCAGTTTGTAATCGCTGAAAACTTAGCTGAATTGCGGCTAATCCAAGGATATGGACACCTAATATCAAGCTAATTTTTACAAACAGATAACAAGCGCATTATGGTTTGAAAAAAAGGCACTAAATGCACATAACTTGTTGACACTGATTAATCGACGCGTGTTGATGCGAATGATAATGTTTGATGAATAATTAATATATACGTATATGATTTCATAGATTAAAATATGAATTATTTAATACTTTTCCTCGCTTTCAGGCGCGACAAATTGTTTCTTATATAGTTATAATTGATACATAATTCATTTGTTTCAAATGTTAGTTGATTCTTTGACGAAATTGTCGATGTTTCGTGCTAAGACATATTTAATTTCTTTTTAAATGTTGTTAGGAACTTTTTTTGGTTACTTTCTTTAGTGACATTAGATCAGATGGAGTGAAATATGGTAGGGGAATTAAAAAGTTTTTTTTTAATTTTGAAAAAAAAATTTTTTTAATTTATACTTTTTTTTCTTTTTGCAAATTAAAAAGACAAAAGACATAAAGTGTATAGAAATGAAACGACTGGTATTTGATATAAAGTATCAACAAAATACCACAACTGAATAAACATAACCTCAAATTACTGAATATTTCGGGAAAGTTATTTGGTTGGAAAAATATGTTTTCAAATATTTGTTCAAGAAAAATGGTTTCCAGTTTACATTTTTTTAAACTAAAAAAATTATTTTTTTCAATTAATTTAATTTAATTAATTGGATTTAATTTTTTATAAAAAATAACAAAATATGAAAAAAGTAAGGTTATGTCTATCCAAACTTCATATTTCATTCATTTTTTAACTTAACTAAACTAAGTTCATTAGTTAAATAAGTTTTTAACCTTTATTTTATAAGAATTATCAAATTGTAAAAAAAGTGAGGTTATGTATAATCAAATTTCATACTCTATTGACATTTCAACTTAACCAACCTAAGTTCATTACTTAAACAAATTTTTAACTTTATTTTACAAGAATTATCAAAATATCAAAAAAGTTAGGTTATGTGTATTCAAAAAAGTGAGGTTATGTCTACTCAAATTCCATATTCCATCGATGTTTCATCTTAACGAAACTGAGAATAATACTTAAACAAAATTTTTAACTTTATTCTACAAGAATTATCAAAATGTCAATAAAGTGAGGTTATGTCTACTCAAATTCCATATTCCATTAATCCTGCAACTTAACCAAACTATTTTAAATATTTTCACTTCCAAAAAAAAGACAATCAAAAATAAATTTACCTTTAAAAGAATACAAACCCAACAACTAAATGCCCCGCAACACATAATGCCGATATAATTCTCACTACGGCAGAATTTATGGTGAACTTTGTTCCCATCGACGTAGTTTATTCGTCGAATTAAATTCCGGCTATATATCCGCATTTATACATTCGCAGTATTGCACTATCTAATTCTTCCTTTTTTCGCATTTCTTTCTTCCTTTCGAATGCTCGAAACTATTGTTGAATCACTATCGGAAAAGAATTATTGCAATTCCGGTTATTGACGTCTGCGTTGGCACGGCGCAAACTTGGACTCGTGGGACGATTAAAAATTGTTCCTCCGTTTTGTACAAATGACTTTTTGACGTAACACAGCCGTACTTCCGTATCAAAATCCAATTTTCATCGATTCTTCCTCATATTGTTGTTTTTTTTTTTTTTTTTTTGATATATATAAATAATATTTTTTGCTTGTGCTCCGTAAAATTCAAATATAAAACTTTTCATTTATGAATGAACATACACATAAGAAGATGGCATAGAAATGACTCTATTACAGCATCTTTTCATTTAAAATTAGCATTCATTGAAATTCTCTATCTTCTATCTTTCTCCGTGCATTCATGAAATACTCTCGTATGGGAAAGGGAGGACTTTTATCAAGACTTGTGACAATCCTTTTATATTTCGTATGTTACAAAATAATGACACTGCGAAAAAATGGATAGTCAAACATACTATCTGGATAGTCAAAGTTACTATCTACTGCTTTCAGTGTAGAAGTAGTTGTTAAGGTACTTTTTTTCATGGCCCTTTTATGGCCTTTTCATGGCCTTTTTATGGTTTTTTCATGGTCTTTATATGGCCCTTTCATGACCTTTTTATGACCTTCACATGGCCTTAGTATAGCCCTTTCATGGCAGATGTATGACCCTTGTAGAGCCCTTTCATGGTTTTTTCATGGCCCTTCTACGACCCTTATATGGTCGTTTCATGGCCTTTGTATGGCTCTTTCATGGCATTTGTATGGCCTTTACATAGCCTTTGTATGGCCCTTTCATGGCCTTTGTATGGCTTTTACATAGCACTTTTGTGGTCCTTGTATGGCGCTTTTATGGTTTTTTCATGGCCCTTCTATGACATTTGGATAATCAAAAATACTATCTGGATAGTCAAAGTTACTATCTATTGTATTCCGTATAGAAATAGTTGATAATGTACCTTTCGTTCATGACCCTTGTATGGCCTTTCATGATTTTTGCATGGCCCTTCTACGACCCTTGTATGGCTCTTTTAGGGCCTTTTTATGTCCTTTACATGGCCATTCATGATTTTTCCATGGCCCTTTTACGACTTTTGTATGGCCCTTTCATGGCCTTTATATATCCTTTACATAGCCCTTACATGGCCTTTACATAACCTTTACATGGTGTTGTTAACTTGTATAGTTTTTTTATGGTATTTTTATAGCCTTTGTAAAGCCAATTCATAGGCTTTGTAAGGCGTTTATGCAGCCTTTATATAGCCTTTGTATAGCCTTTGCATGGCCTTTACATGGCCTTTGTTTGGCCTTTGCTTGGCCTTTGTATGGCCCTTTCATGACCCTTCAATAGTATTTTCATAGCCCTTTCATGGCCTTTTTATGGCCTTCAGACGCATCACTATGTACCATAACTTTTTTGCAAATTTTCTTTGAGAAAATTATTAAATTGAAATCTTATGCACTTGTAAAAATGGCAAAAAACGTCAATAAGTAAAATAAAATTTGCATCCTGTTACAATGTAAAATAGTAAAATAATTGTCTAAAACAATACACATATACATATATATATATATGTACATATATAGTATACATTTCATACGTATGCGCGGTATCTCCGTATACACGTAACGTCACAACGAATCACGCTAACATTGATGCGAAACAGTGGAACTGTCACTGGCGAGATATAAACGATGGATGACGTCAGAATGACATCAGTGATCCATATCTTTGGAATACCACGAGGTTAAAGATACATATAATATGCATTAACGAGCACATATTGCACGTGTTGATTTATATACTGAGATTCTCTGTGAGGTGTGGAATGCCCTTGATATAATTCGAGAAGCAGATGGCAGTTATGAATGCATAATATAATAATAAGAGGATAAAGATAACAGCAACAAGACGAATGAACGTGCGAGAAAGAGGATGCCCACGACGCTTTAAAAGCCACAGGATCATAATGATGACGAGTTGATACACCCGCGGAGATGAAATCCTCAAAAAAAGTTTTTTTTTCAAACATTTTTTATCACGTTTTCGTATATTTTGCTCTAATTTGCTCTATTTTGCTCTAAAAGTGAGTTAGAGCAAAATAGAGCGACCTGCGACGAAAGCTTTGATTTTTATATATATTTTATCTAATTGTTGAGTGTGTAACTCTTAATCGCTCTAAATTGCTCTAAAATTTAGTTAGAGCAAAATAGAGCCAGTTAGAGCACGTTGGAGTAAATGAAGCAAATTAGAGCGGAAGTCTATGAGTGAGAGTAAATTACATTACATATTCTGCAATTTAGAGTAGAAATTGGATTATTTTAGAGCAAATTAGAGCGAATTAGAGCGATTTTTATCGAAGAGAAAAACATGAACTTTGAGTGAATTACGGATGCAAAAAGTTCATTGGCGATGAAAAATCGCAAATTATCACTAGTGACGATCAAAATCATTATAAATTACAATCAAAGCTTTTTTTTCTTATTAGTAATATAAGTCATCACTAATAATGATCAATGTCCAAATCATCGTTAATCTTTGGTAACTTTGGCTGACCAATGTTGGAAGTATCAGAAATGATCAGAATCAATCCAATTATCACTAGTAATCACTAGTGCTTGGATCAAAATGTCGGCAGTGTATTCAGTCGTCAGTAAAAATTAATAACTCGTCAGTGAAACGTTATGAATATTGATTTTTAATAATTATTAAAGATAAGCAAATATTAATCATTTGGAGTTATAAGATTTTTGATCGTTATTAATGTTGGTAATATAATTTTTAAAAAATTAAAAATTAGGATTGAAAATTATTACGTATTGGTCAATTGGTATCATTATTTATTGTCATAATTATTAGAGCAAAAATATATATAATAAAGAAAATAAATAAATAAAATAAAAAATGAATAAAATTGTTATTTAATTTTACAAACATTGAGCTTAAACAGTCTAAATTAAATCGTTCAATTTAATTATTCTTATTTTATTTTCAAATTTTTGGGAAAATTTTTTTAGGAAATTTGGTTATTGTATGATGAAATGTAACAACAGAAAACCGAGCCTTCAGCACTTGTGAGAAAGTAATGTACATGTCTCAGAAATAAGTATTTCAATTACTTTAACAAATTTTCAACTTTATTGTACAAAAATTATAAAAATATCAAAAAAGCGAGGTTATGTATAATAAAAAAAGTGAGGTTATATGTACTCAAATTCCATACTCCATTGATATTTCATGCTATCCATACCACGTATATTACTTAAAAAATTTTTATCTATTATTACTTTACAAGAATTATCAAAAAAGTGAGGTTATATGCATTCAAAAAAGTGAGGTTATGTATACTCAAATTCCATACTTCATTGACATTTCAACTTAACCAAAATAAGTTAATTACTTAAATAGTTTTTTTAGCTTTATTTTACAATAATTATTAAAATATCAAAAAGATGAGGTTATATGTATTAAAAAACTGAGGTTATGTCTACTCAAATTCGATACACCATTGATATTTTAACTTATCCAAACTAATTATATTACTTAAAGGAAATGTTAACTTTATTCTACAAGATTTGTCGAAATGTCAAAAAGTTGAGGTTATGTGTATTAAAAAAAGTGAGGTTATGCCCACTCAAATTGCATACACAATTTATACTTCAACTTAAATTAGTAAAAAAAATACTTTATTAAAGTATATTACTTTAACAAATTTTTATCTCTTATTATTTTACGAGAATTACTAAAATATCAAATAAGTGAGGTTATATGCATTAAAAAAAATGGGGTTATGTATACTCTAATTCCATACTTCATTGACATTTCAACTTAACCAAAATAAATTAATTACTTAAATAGTTTTTTTAGCTTTATTTTACAATAATTATCAAAATATCAAAAAAGTAGTGAGGTTATGTGTATTAAAATAAGTGAAATTATGTCTATTTAATTTCCATACTCCAACAATTTTCAACTCAACCAAACTAAGTTCATTACTTAAACAAACTTTTTACTTTGTTTTACAAAAATTATCAAAATATCTTAAAAGTGAGGTTATGTTGATTCAAAAAAGTAAGGTTAGTCTATATAGTCTATATAGTCATATTCCATACTCCACTGTTATTTAAACTTAAACAAACTACTTGAATAATATTTTTAACTTTATGTTACAAGAATTATCAAAAAATCAAAAAAGTGAGGTTATGTCTACTAAATTCCCATACTCCATTGTTATTTCAAGTTAACCAAACTAAATTATTTACTTAAACAAATTTTTACTTTATTTTACAAACATTATTAAAATATCAAAGAAGTGAGGTTATGTTTACTCAAATTTCCTATTTGAGTAAACATAACCTCACATAAAATTTTTTTTTTTTTTGCAAAATATGAAACTAAATAAAGTTGTTACAAATTCCAAAGACGAGTAGGGTTCTAGCAAAAGGATTCGTTGATGTGCAAGCACTCCCCAAAAGTGATTCCTTGCGTCTGTGTGTATATGTTATTAGTGTGGGACACGCGTGAGAGCGCGAAAACTATTCGATTGAGCGTGTTTAACACGCCAGACAGAATGTAAATCTGAACAACCGCTAATCTGTCTGGTGCATCCGTGACGTCACTCGTTTAATGCCGACGACGAAAAGTCGTGCGCGGTCTTCGATTGGATAACAAAAGATAATTTTGGTTATTAAGTAACATTGTTAATTACGCATCCCAAATTCACAAACTCGTTTTCATATATGAGATAAATGTATTCACATTTACGAGTCAATACCAATTTGCCATTTTCGCTTCGATTCAATTCTCACTTGAACCGATACTTTGTTATCTTTTAGATACGATCGTAATTTGCCTTCAAGGATCATTTTCAATTGACACTCATGACTTAGTAATAACAATAAAGATTCCGATAAAAATCCCTTTGTAACGCAAACTGAAAATACAAGTAAATTAGAGATAACCTTATAAGTGATTTCAGAATTACTTTTCCTTTTTATTCGCAATTACTGCATTTTTTTTTTTTTTTTTTTTTTTTTTTTTTTTTTTTTTTTTTTTTTTTTTTTTTGAATAGTTACAAAAAACCGGATGAATATTTAATTTAAAGAAACCAATGGTGCATTTTTATTTCACGTAGTTTGCTTTTAAAACGTTTTTAACAAGTTTTAAGTCGGAGACAGTTTTTAAACCACTCTATCTCTTTAATTAGGCATTTTAGAGCAATTTTGGGCTTAATTTATAATAAGTTTTAAGCATTTGCAAAATAAAAAAAATTTAATCTATTTTTAAACATTTTTTTTACTTATTTTTTGTAATTCAATGTTTCTTTATAAATTTCAACATTTTCAGTAAGACTTCAGTTTACGAATGAGTTTATTTTATTGATTTATTTCTAAATAGAGATAATCGTTCTAAAGTAATTGATAAATACGAAAATTAGTTACTTAGTTAAGTATATTATTGATATTTAATTACAAACAAAGCATTTTTAATCATTTTTGCGTATATTTTGCTCTAACTTGCTCTATTTTGCTCTAATTTGCTCTAAAAGTTATTTAGGAGCGAAATAGAGCGAGTTGAGATGAAAGCCACTTAGGTTCTTCTTGCGTACTTAAGTTCTTTTAATCGCTCTAAATTCCTTTGAAAGTTAATTAGAACAAAGTAGAGCCCGTTAGAGCAAGTGGGATTAGATGAAGCAAGTTGAAACGAAATTTGATAAGATGGAATAAGTTAGAGTAAAATAGATTTCACGGTGGTATATAGAACAGAAATTGGATTAATTAGAGCATGTTAGAGCAAATTAGAGCTAGAAATTTTGTTTAATTTCATTATTAAAAAAAATTTAAACACTTTGTTATTTAATTTTAAGTGTAATTTTTGCTCTAATTTGCTCTGTTTTACTCTAAAAGTCAATTAGAGAGAAATAGCGAATTGAGTTGAAAGCGTCAATTTTTTATACATTTTCTCGAATTGTTGCGTAATTTAGCTTCTCTTAACCACGCTGAATTGCTCTAAAATATAATTATAGCAAAATAGAGCCGGTTAGAGCAAGTTGGATTAGAAGAAGCAAGTTAAAACGGAATTCAATGAGTTGAAACAAGTTAAAGTTAATTTAGATTACACGGCGCAATATAGAACAGAAAGTGAATTATTTAGAGCAAAATAGAGCGATTATGAGCTAAACATTTTGTTTAATTTGATTATTAAAGAAATCGAAACTGAATAATTTCGTTATTTACTTTTTAAGGTAAATTCTGTTAAGACATTTACTTATATCCTTGCTCTAATTTGCTCTATTTTGCTCTAAAAGTCAATTAGAGCAAAATAGAGCCAGTTAGAGCAAATTGTATTAAATTAACCGAGTTAGAAAGGAATCTTATTAGCTAGAATAAATTGAAGCAATAAAGAGCAGTCATTGGATGATTTAGAGCAAGTTAGAGCAAATTAGAGCAATTTTTATCGGAGAGTAAAATATTTTGAAAATAATCAAAATATTCAACAAAACTTGAGCTTAATTCTATTCAAACTCCACACTCCATTGATATTTCACCTGAAAGAATTTTCCATATCCTGGTAGAGCCTTGTGGAAATTACACAATCGCCCGACGGCGGATGATGATTTTTCCAACCGCGTATTATCCCGTCTAGTAAACTTATTATATCGCATTCACATTCTCACAAAACATATATATACACATATATATCTAAAATTGACTTTATCGTCGCGTATTTAATGCTATTATCCGGAATTTAACTCGCGTAGTCAGTAAATTTTGCTTACACACGAGTCGAAAGATTTATGCGTAAAATGGCGTATTTGTCAGATGAAATGATATCGAATACAATGGCCATTTAGTTTCTCAGATTCGAAAGCCGAGAATAAAACTGGCATCATTTCGTGAGTTGTAATGTCAATGTTACTCCAATAATATGTCTATATCGCCGTACAAAACTCAATGAAATGACATTCGCTCAAATGTAATTCAACGCAAAAATACCGTAAATTATGCGAATACTTTTCATATACAAATCTTATGCACTTAATTGAAAAGCATTATTCAAAGACACACACAAACATACAAAAGGAATAAATTATTTATCAAATATTTAACCCGCAATGACTGCAAAATTATGCGCTACGTTTTTTTTGCCATAATTGAAAAATGCGACTAAATCACGAAACGTGTTAGTATAAAACAGGATCTGTGCTGAGTTACAGTCGAATATATAATTGGTTGTCTCAAAAGGTACCAGCGAATTTTTATTTTATTTTTTTTTCAATCGTACAATCAAGCGATCAATTCAAAATTCATTTTATCAGGTCAAGTAGAAAACTCGTATGTAAATCCATATATAATTATATATAAGTATA
>JABFPJ010004813.1:0-13132 GCA_022817425.1 Gryon sp. ZL-2020 | reverse complement strand
TTAATTTTACGACAAGCCTCATTTTTTATTTATAATATTAAGCAATGTCTGATCATACAATAGTTTTTCGTTTAGTCGGATTGCAGTCCTTCTTTCGGGACAACTATCATATCGGGACATTTTTTTTCGGACTTCTTGTACCATCCCATATTATGCCATACATTGCGATCAAATACATAATATGAATGACTGAATTATTTATTTTCTTTTTTTATAAAGAAATTATTAATTTTTATATATGTTATATTAAAAGTTCGATTTGTTTGTGTAATTTAAGCCATAATAAATGATATTATAATTTAAATAATATTTAAATAATGTTAAACAATGAATAATTAATAAAAAATTAAATTGATTATATATTAAAAACTTGTTTATTTATTGAATTAGTACAAAAAATAATGTAAAATTATGTTTTCGGGGATGACTTTTAATGAAAAATAAAAATTTAATATTTATTTGTGCAAAATTCGTCTTGGGTCCTGGATACTGACCAGCGCGCGCGGCCGTCGGTACGTGAACGGTTAATTGTTATCATTTTTCATTGTTAAAAATAAGTAATTTAACACTTTTTTATATTTTTAGATATTTTTCGCCCCAAGGAATAAAAACTGCATTTTCTGTGTGGCGAAAAAACTAATTCTAATATCGAAAAACCGTTTAGAAGGCATACACTTTAACGTTTCTAAAAAGCAAAATAATGCATTTTCACATTTTTAAACCAAAGTTACCGGAAACCCCCTTAAATTAATATTGAGTAAAACATCACAGGAGTATTTCAAGTATTTTATTGAGATGTGTAGGCCTTTATATGCATAACACGTCATTTGATCTACTACTACGAACATACATTTTATACATAATATATAATCGTTGATATATTATATATATAGATTCAATAATTACCATAAACTCTCTAGAAATTTCATTGCTGTATGCAGCAATGTGCATTAACTTTGTTCTTTCATATTATAACCAAATAACAAGTAATATCCGTTGGTTCGTTTATATTTTCCTCATCCGAAACACATATGTATGATATTTTATAGTTGCAGTAAAAATTCGTACAATTACTTACTGCAAATATTTGTAATAAATCTTTCATAATTTTCTATTTTACAAAAATGTTTAGCAAGTTTTTTCGAATACTTTTCTTTTCAAAATGTGGTTCAGTCAAACTTAAATATTACATTTTCACTCATGGAAAAAATGCACTACTTTTTTTCTTTTCTATTATTTTGTTTTGTTAATTTTTATTATTCACTCTTTCGTAAATGAATCAAAATTAATACTAATGTATAATATTTATTAAATTATAAATCCAAAAATATTGAAACCAAGCAAAATTTTACATTACTTAAACGTTATTGTTATACTACTAGTTCTTAAAAATGCATTCTCTTTATAGTTATAAAAAATGTTATGCAACAAAAAGCAATGCGTCTTTTCCGCTAGTGTTTAAATAACATTGATATTTAAATGCGTTAGCAAGAAAAATATTCTAAATAGAATATTGACATACAAAATTATGGTACAATTATTATATTGTTGATGTAGACATTAAATTACGATTAACATTAACAATCATAGAATAACATTCTTTTAACTCATTGGATCATCATACAATATTTGAAATACTTTGATTAATTTATCTCTTGATTTACTTAATTCTAGAATTATAATTAAGATAAATTCCAATTATCGTATTAAGTTTTTTTATACTAGTTGACTTCAGCTAAAAGTATATATGCATTAATTTGAATGTAATAAAATAAATAACAAGCTGAATTTAATGTTTAATAAAATTGCAGTATTAACAGCAAAGTATATTATCTCTATTGTTAAGAACATTAAGAATCATTCTTCAAATCCTTGTCATATTTGCTTTACAAAATGAAATACTCTATCATTATTATTATTATATTTATTGATATTTATATGCAGTGGCTTCTCTAAAATTTCGAGTTGAGTGCACATTTTTTTAAAGTTTATACTTTGTAATTTTTAATATTGTATAATTTACGTCCATTTAGAAAATAAATTTTCAATACGAATATAAACGATTGAATTCAATTATAATATTTTTACAATAAAATCAATAAATACTAACCGGTTTCAATAATATATTTTTTTAATAATATCCTGCTTAGTTCAGTAGATTCTATGCAGAAGGTTGTTAATGAAAAAGTTTTGCTATTTAGCAAGCGATTTTTACATTGCTCTAATGGATGTTCATTGTTCACTTATAATAACATATAGATTTTGTTGATAAAAATTTTATGATAAAATTCAACACACAAGATCATATAATTCTTTCTATAACTGATGTACAATATACTATATATAAGAATTTTCATATAAATATGACAGCGAAAAAGTGACTATGAAATGAATAATACAAACATAAAGGTAAAAACTCTAAGAAGTACAGTTGCGATGATAAGGACGATGTTCTACGATACGTGAAACTTCGTCTAGATAATCACCTCGTTCTTAATACTTGACAACTACTTATTTTGTAGTATCTCAATCATTTGAGAAATAAATAAAAATTAATCACTTAACGATGATGCTAAGTTACCACTATTAGTTGCTTTTACGACGGTACTTGTACATCCTATACGCAACACGACCTAAACCACTTGTACAGGCACTTGATACCATGTGACCCACTTGGCATAATAACAAACTTAAAACCTATAAAAGATAATTAATCAAATACTACAAGAATTGATTTCTTCTTTTAAATACTGAGGATAAAGATATAATTTTGTTGTCACAAGTACGCAAGCGCGTTTTTATAAGATTTCATTTCAGTTTTGTACTTAATTAAATTGAAAACAATCATTTTCAACAATTATTTTTTCTTTGTGAATAATGATTGTGTTCCATTGATCATTTATCTTAAATAGGCAAGTTGAATATTTATCTTTGGTTGTTTATTCTTTTTGTATTCGTATGTGTTCCTTTTTTCACAAGTTCAAACATTTTACATCCGTGTAACGTGTAGGTGATCATTACGATTAAGTCTGTACTGACAGTGTGACTAATGAATTGACATTTTAGTATTGCTAATTAATACTAATTATTTATTAATATCTGCTTGTTTAGTATCCACTGAAGTAATCGCAGCTGATATTTATGACAAAGCCGACGTTAACGACGAAGTAGCAGTAACTTAGAAACTTGATCTCATTCACAGGAATGTCGCAATTCAAGCCTTTTGGCATTTTTGTCATATTTATAGTTGTTTATGCGCAGTCGATGTGTAGTTTTGAAAGTTCGCTAATAAAAGACTTTGGTGTGATTATATGCGACGAACCTAAAACGGAATTGGTTTTTTAATATATATATAACTTTTGTTTAAATTAATTAAGTGTTTAGAAGGGTAAAAGTAAATACTTCAGTTGAAACAATTAATAAAAACTATTTTCATTAATAAATGTGACATTGTATCCTGTCTTCTTACCGACTATGATTTCCCAATTGTTCATTGCTTTTGTAACTTCATAAGCGCATCGAATTTCAGAGAAGCATACTCCACCAACAATGAATACTATTAAACGAGGTACATTTTTAATTGTCTGTTGACCTTTGTCTTTATGCCAGTGACCATATCGTACGCTAAAAAACAAGATAACAGTTTATCTTTTAATTATTATGATTACAATTTTGTGATGGAAAAGAAAAATAAGTTACGTATATAGGGATACTATATACACTTAACTTGTTTTACCTTTCCATCACCGAAATATTTCTAATTATGAGTATAGATATCTATTATTTTGTTGTATTATACAATTCTTGAAACTAAGTTTGATTTATATTTGACATTTTTTATTCAACGCTAAGTTACCTAGTAGGAGCGTGATATCCCGAGCTCGCTGTTCGTCCCATTCCTAAAAATGGAAAATGTTTTTGCTCAAGTTTATCTTCAATGGAATCTTCCATAATATCTTTGACCACAGGTGTCCAACGGCTCATCTGATAAGTTTGTTCAGTGATTCTTTCTTTACGTGGCACAGTGTACATTTTCTTACGGTTTCCCTAAAAATAATTAAAATGAAAACATCACACTTTTTCCTTCAAGTTTGTATTTTATAACAAGTTATTTTCTAAAGCTTACGTCTACAACAACATTAAGTCCCAGATTCGCCATGTTGATAATAGTTTGCTTATCTTCCGGCGACATTTGCGCATGATGTATTAAACGATTCAAATTGTCTTCAGGAATACCATTTTTGCTGAGAACGTAAAGTGCAATGATACGAAGTTTATCAAGGTTGTTTACGGTTTGATCTAATAAGATAGGAGTAATATTTCTCATGTGATCTTTAATTTTTTCTCCTTCTGCGTCAGTTCCCATAGCTAAATCCTACATTAAAAATCACAATTATTATAACAATCGCAAAAACATATAACATCAGCATATATATACATCAAAATATGATATATATACACGTTACATACATAAACCGTATACAATTTCTGAATTACTTTATCTCTACGTATATATTTACCTGCTCTACTTTGCATAATTTGTCTACATTTCCTTGATAACGTTTCATGCAATCTTCAGCAAGATGTAAGTGAGTTGCATATTTGCTTAACTCTTTTTGGTACTGTGGCATTTTCTTGATCATTTGAGAAAGATCTCTCATACTTTGTTTATCACCTTGCGGCATCCTCTTTGACTCGGTGAATTTCTTTAAATTCTTAGTTACATTTCTAAATTGAAAAAAATATCGTTTATTTGTTAAGATTATTAATGATATAAATCTCAAATTATTTTAAAATTATGTAAATTATTACTTACTGAGAAACAACGGCGATATGTTGATGCCTCAGTTCAACCCACAAATCATCATTTTCATCCAGTAATACTTCTTTCTCCTGTCCTGCTGTAGCTTCATATCTATACAAATATTTATTTTAGATATTAAACAAATTGTTTTTAATGTATAAATTTGAAATTATTGAAAAGTTAACAAAATATAGGTTGATATTAACCTGTAGACGTCGTTTTCAATTTCAAGTAAATCATAAGCCATGGCCTGTAACGTAAGTTCGTGTAATAGAGGTGATACACAGTCAAATCCTCGATCCAATATGAGAAGTTGCGAACGTGCCTTTTCTGGACCTTCACCCATCGTTGGTTCATCTGCTTTATATGCATCTAGCTTTTGTTGTACTAACTGAGCCAGCTCAACATTACGATCAAAGTCGCTGTACAAATAAAAAGTTTATATATTATGATAGTCCTTTAAAAGACATTGTGACATTCAAATTTCATTTTATTACTTATTTTTAATGTGTAATAAAGTTATTTACAAAATATTTTTTTAATTAAATTAATGTTACTTGGAAATTAATATTTACTATTGGTGCTATATTAAGATATTACTTCAATGAATCTCAGCAGATATTTAAATTTAAACGAAAGGAGAAAAAAAAACTAAATTACCTGCGATATCTGACCATTGGATATTCACCAAGAGTAGCGCAGAGAGTTGCAATTTGTTCAGCGATTCTTTCCATGTTAGCATTTCTTACGTTGATTAAGTAGGGATTGTAGAAACAAGCAAAGGTTTCTCGTGAATCCAGCGAAAATACCTGGATATTAAGAATTTCAACGTTTCCTCTTTATTCAAATTGTGGCATCTTACTAAAATTGTGCTTTCAGCTAAAAATGATGTTTTCGTGCAGTATGGAAACGTATAAGACAAAATAAATTGAATTTAATGATAATGAAAAATAAAGAATAGTGTAACAGTAATTAGGTAACAAACTAAAAAAAAGACAATTTATCCCTAGATATACGTAAAGCTCATATAATTAACTTGAACTCACAGCATGCAGGAAAAGGTACAATATTATTGAAAATAGGATTGAATACGAGATTTATATATAACAATGTAACAAAGAAACATTGCAACTTGTGAAAACATAAAAAATGTATTTTAATAACAGTTTTTTATACAACAATTAATTTACATCGATAAAAACATTTAATCTTGTAATATTTTGGAGGAGACATTTATTTTTAATGAATAAATTAGTACAGTCAAATTTAAAATTACTAATATGAATTGTAAGATAAGTAATTTATGATTTAAGCAGAACTGTTTTTAAAAATATTAACTAAAGTTGTATGCTAATAAAACCAAAGAATGAAGCGAATACAAAACTGAAATGCAAGAAAGTAGCTAAAAAGCTGTATAAGTAAACGTTATATGCTATGCCACTCTGACTATTTTGTACTGTCACCTGCGACTCATATGGCAAGAAAGCGATGTTGATCTCTTTGAGAGTTTTGATCTTTTTAGCAGCGAGAGACTTGCAGATATCATTGAAGAGCTCCTCCGGACAAACTGGGCATGTGCAAGCATGAATGTATTTGATTGTTAGTAAGTGCTTGTGTCATTACACCATCAGACTTGGATATACGATTAGGAAAAACGTAAATCAAAACACATCTTTTGGATTAACCACTTTATGTATATATAAATATATATATATATATATAAATAATTATTATTTATTCGAATGGTAAAGAATTAAACAAAAGCTATCATAAATTCAAATAAAAATATTATTAAAATTGATTTAAAAGCAAAACATGTTAATTAACTTTAGTGTTAATTTTTTATACTTTTAACGCGAAATATTGAAACATATACACGAAAGAATAATATTAAAAGGAAACAAAGACATCAAATAGTATAAGACATAAAACGTTTAAATTGGGAAAGTTTGTACAGTGTTAATATTGCAAAGGATCAGAGAGACCAGTGCACATTTAAGTGCGTGTGACCGTCACCACGAAAACGCACAAAATCGAACAGAATACATAAGAATGTCGTTTTTTAATTGCTTTCTTTGTTAGTAATATTTTACCTGTTTTTCATATGGAATAAATGCAATGTTGATCTCTTTCAAAGTCTTTATGTATTTAGCTACCAGCGCGTGTGACAATGTTTTGAATAAGTCATCGGGACATGCTGGAAAGAGATAAACTCAAATTCTAAAACGATCTTTGACACTTTCATTTTACTTCTATCCTCTTAATTGATGTTAAATATAGATAAAAGTTTAAATTAGACAAAAATTTACTAATTATTATTTAAGTTTATTGTGGTCTCTCTTTTAAAATTGATAAACGAATTTGAGTATTTTCACATTTTAGTATCACAATTAATTTCATTTATTTAATGTATATAAATATTTCGACTGACTTCTTTGTAGAACCTCTTCAATATCAAAATTATAATAAAAGAACTAAAAATAAATAATAAAGTAAATAATAATACTTTACGATACATTAATCGAAATAATTCATTGTAGTTCATTAATGTACTGTGCATTTAAATTGCATTTCTCTTTTGTATAATTAACATTTTTTATTAATTTTGTAACGTTTGTTTAATAGAACAAATATTATGTTACAATTGTAAGTGTATCATATTGTTTATACCTTCTGTGAAATAGACGTGAGCATTTTTGTAGGTAAGCCTGGTTGGGTTGCTAAAATCGTCTATCAGCTTCTGCACGGAATTATTACTTGGTGTTATCAGATATACGGCTTCCATGGTTGGTAATGGTTCTCGTTTTTTGTTGATATCTTCCACAAGAGTTATTCCTTGGGCACTAATATCGTGCATTTTACAACATGCTGACACCATTCTCATCGCTAACTGATCAACCACCAGGATCCTCCATTCTGTTCCCCCAGCAGTCTTCTTTTTCTGTTTGATGACTTCATTCATAATCTCTGAAATATCGATTTTCAATTGAAATTTCTTTTTACAAACCTAATTTTTAAATAGTTGCTACATATATAACAAAAAATATATAATTAAGGTAAATGTCCCAATTTGTGTTATAGACCCAATTTGTGATAGGTTTTAAATAATTCCATATAAATACTTTTAAATCGAAAAGAAAAAATTGCATATTACAGATTACATTTTCGTTTATTGTATTGTTAACTTTCATTTGAGTTATTTTAAACATTTATTAGAAAATTTTCGTTGAATTAAACTAACACAAATAGGTGCTTAACCTATCACAAAGTGGGACATTTACCTTAATAAAATAAATTATAGAAATAAATAATTAAATAACAAATTATTGATATTTCTTTATTTTATTTTTTCTCTTGCATTAATTTTATAATTGATATTTCGTGCTGAAAAAATTAGTTTACGAATTACTGATCAATATTTCTAACATAATAATTTAGTAATGCATTAATTACAGCGACCAATTCAATAATTCCAAAATTTGAATGGAGATAACGCAAGTAGCATAATTTCAATAATTTGATTCAGTGTGTTATCATATTTTAAAAAAGTATAGAATCAATATAATTAACGGTATTCATTAATCGCAGATAAAAAATATCGATAGAAAAAAAGACAAAAACTAAAATAACATTGGGTCAGGAGAAATCTTTCAAGGTATTGATCGTCCTTACGTAGAGCTGACGTCACATCAACACTGTATCATTAATTCGACGAACCCTCACATAAACGTTAATTCATATTTAGCACTTAAAATACAACAACAATCGATTGATTTGTTGTAATATTTGTCAATGTTACTTTACAATTTATTTACTTACAAATTACCAATGCATTATGCAAATTTAAATTAAAACATACATATGCAAATTATTATTTACACTTTTTTCTCGTTAAAATTAAAAAATTACAAATATTTTAGCATTCACAGCAATGAGATAATACAGTACAGTGCATAAATCATTTGTTTCAGAATGAAATTATTCCATGATAAATGATTAATATTACAATCTAAATTCACAAATTATGAAAGTAAACAATTAACATAATAGTTCTAAAAATATCATAATATCCAACTTTTATTGAATATACATTATGTTAATTTATTCCTAACATTTAGGTATTACAAAAAAAGTGTCAATAAACTGTAATATTTACAAATCAAATTATTACAATAAATAGAATAAATTATTTCTTATTCTTAAATCTTTTAACAGTTTAATTATTGCAAATTCTACTATGAAAGTATGTAAAATAAAAAATATGAAGATACGAAAGAAAGTAATATCATTTTGTTAGTTTGACATTTCTAAATAACAAGTAACGTCGTATGCAGTGAGATCATCGCTACGACCATGTACGCCCATTGAATGACGTTACATTTACGTAGGAAGAATAGTGCATTTGAGTACCGAATAAGCTAATTCAATTGAATATAGTCTTCGAAAATGGTTGACAGCAATGTTGAGAAATGTGTGTGCCTAAATATGAAAGAAAAGGTAATGTTTTCGGGATACTCACTTTGACCGACTTGTGCTTTGAGCGCCATTTTGACAGAACTGATACTGTATAGCTGTATAGGTTGAATACTACGTACAGTAAATTACACTAGATGGCACTGCAATTGGAGAGAGAAAGACACAGAGACACCCGCGCGCACAATGACGTATATTTGTAACTTTTTAAATGGATGCTTTGTTGTGTTATAAGCATTTAGTTTTGACAAATAGTCAAGATAATAATCAACATAAATAATATTTGTTGCAAAATTTTAACATATACATATAAAAATACAACAAAAAAAGTTAAAAATGTTGCAACAACGCAATAATAATACATGCTTTGGCATTTGCAGTTTCAAAGTAAATTTTGGAACAATTTGACCTTCGAAAATATATGAATTATAGAATAATATTATAAATAATAATATAAATGAAAAACATTTTAAATTCAGAATTAAATGTTTTCGAAGTTGAAGTATAAGTTGAATTATTTTGTTGGCAATTTTGAAGATACAGACATTTAAAACATGTTACTGTGTTTGAGGTATTTTGACCCTTGGGACACATTTTCATCCCTCAGGTAATGGGGATGCTACCAGAAAGGTCATTCCTACTCAAATTGCATTGGGGTTGGAATCAAAACCCCTTTGCTATTTATAATTTATAATTTCATCGTGTACCCAATTATGTTTCTATCTTAGTAACACTTTGATTATAATTGCAAAAAGTATACATATCAACTCTTAATGCGTGACCTTATAATTTATGTTTTAATTACTTTTTGAAAAATTGGAAGTAAATTTGGTTGGCGTTAAAATCGTATAAGGTTTTTTTTAATTTGTTGAAAGTTATTTTGGCATCAGAATAATACAAATTTGATTTTTAAATATAAGTTTACAAATTCTGTAAAATAGTATAAATTATTAAATTAATCAAAATTACAGTTATTATTTAAAATAATCAACAAGTACTTTTAATGATGTGAATTTTACTATTTTTGATATTAATATTTATTTTAACTCGAATAACGACATTATCGAGATTTTTGTACATTTGCTTACACACGAATGACTTACAATAATTCGCTCGAGCGCTTCATTTCATATACGCTTTTGTCGTTTTCTTTCGAGAAACTTGTTGCAAAGACGGAATAAAATGCAGCATCCCGCGCTTTTTTAATCATATTTTTTATTCTATATATTATACAAAAGAAATGTCCTCAATTACTTAACTTTTTAAAGAAATTTCAGGAATATAATAATTGTATATAAATATATTTTCTTTGTTTAAAATAAATACGTGTAAACATTTAAATAATAATAATCAGTAACATTAATCAATTGTTATAAAAACAAAAACATTAAAAAAAATATAAAGAAACATTTTACTAGCTGAATCGCCCTATGCATAACCCTATGACCTCTTCCCTATGTCCGCGTATGGATTCCTAGCTAAATCCCTAGTTTTACCCGAAGTACCGCTGCGGACTCCCTATATGACCCTCATATAAATCTCCTGCGTCCTCCTATGACCCATCTTCTATGACATCCCGCCGGAGAAAGAAGATGAACTCTGACACAACAAAATTGTTTGAATAATTTTTTAAAATAATTGCTAATTTGTATACTCTGTGACATTTGCCTAAAAATCAAGCAATATTACCATTAAATTTTGAATTAAAATGGTCCAGTAGTTTATGCGTGATGAGATAACAGACAGACCAAGATAGATTAGTAGGACTAGTAGAATTATTATAAATGAAATTTGATCTTTAGTTTTTTATTTGTCTAAACTTTCTTACTTTAAGGAGAAGTCCAGTGAAAAATGGGTAAAAAGGTGAAAAAATGAAAAAAAAATGTATAAAGGCCCTACTCACGGTCCACGGGTCACTGATTAGTTGTACAGTGTTTAAATTGGATGTCAAGAAATATGTATGCAAAAAATATAAGTCTAAAGTTGTATTTTTCTGCATAAATACAAATAAATGTATTTTTTATGAAATACTATTGTTTCAGATTTTTCAAATTTAAAATGGGTTGCGCTGCTTTTTATATGGATTTATGGATATGGACCGAAATTTTTAATGGATTGAGCTCTAATTTTGTTTTATTGTTCGGGAAACGAAGTAGAACAAAGTGTAAATACAGATTTCTTATATTTATCGGAAAAAGTTGTGAACAATTAACAGTACAACAATACAATACAACAAAACAATACAATAATTAAATATACAACAAATTAAGTGAAAATATGTTCCGATTTTCATCGTATTTTCGGCTTTCTTTCATTTAATTGTGCATACATTTTTTTCTTGATAAATAAAAAAAATCTGTTATTACAATTTGTTTTTCTTATTCTTCTGAACATTTTAAACAAAATTAGAGCATCTATTGAGGATTACTGAATAATAAAATACTACTTTGAAAGTTAATAATAAAAATGTGCATGCTCTTAATAAAATTTTGGAAATCGTTGAATGAGTTATTTAAATTTATAAATAATATTTATAATTAATGAATCTTAAATAAGTATTTCAATGAATTGAATGCTGGTTTTATGTTTCAATCTAATTACGTATAAAAATTATTAAATTTGTTTTTTGACTAAAAAAAACCAAACCTAATTATAAATTCAATAAAAATGACTGGACAATATTTTTTTGTTACAATTGTATACATTTATACTAGAATAGGTAAAATTATAGTTCCAATAATAAAATGTTGTAGTTATACTGTACAGTTATATTGCAACTTTAATCATTTATATTTCATCATATATAATTATAGTTAATATACTATATTTTCGTTCAACTATAAATTTGTAGAATGCTCATGAAGTTATGTAACTGTCTAAACAAATGTGACCGCGCCACGGTTAAATTGTTTGTTTCGTTTACAATAAGTAAAATTCAATTTCGGGGTGTAACAGTAAGTTTTCATTTGTTTCTTGGCTACGTGTAAAATAGAATAATGAAATCAACATATAAAAAAGCCTCGAACTGTTTGAAGAAATATGTGAAATCGCGTTTGATAATTTGAATTGCATTGTATGAAATTAAATTGTCAATCGTGGATGTCAAAAGTGTTTATCATCGGTTATTAATCGAACGACACAGACAGGTATCCAAATTGTAATAGCCGACGTTACAATCGATCATTTCGACACGAAACAAAGTGCGTTTAATCAAACGTCCAAATTCATTAAACTATCAGCGCACTGCAGAAAACTCGAAATAAATGATAAAACGGATTTCTCGAAGGCGTCGACTCATTGATTGAAATACAAATCTCCGTTATTGCTGTTGCAAGATATATTCTTGTTTTTTATTGATATGAAATTGAATGCAGAATAATTGGCAAAGCTTGGTGTGAAACATTATAAGGATTTGTGAGGCGTAACTTTAGAATGTTGTTAATTTCGGTACTTGGTCTTACCAAGAATGCCGAGACGGTAATTCAAAGTGATAACTATGACGTGACCAGCACTCGCCAAAACAGAACCGTCGTAAATGTTGCCGGTTCCCCATTCGAAGCTCTCACCGTGAATGTAGAACATTACTGCATACGGCGCTTCCAGACCCCGAGACCCTAAAACCAAAACAATAAACTTTTACATTGAAACATGCGTCAATAAGAACACTCCTTTCATTGTTCCATTTACAATGTTATATTTTCTCTGAATCTAACAATTCAATTCACAACAAACAATAGTATATTGTGCAACTAGTGGGAAAAGTTGGCGATTCCACGAGAGTGTGATATGACGTCACGAGCGAAGCGAGTGATGTCACACACTCTCGTATGATCGACAACTTTTTCCACAAGTCGC
>JABFPJ010004812.1:0-13132 GCA_022817425.1 Gryon sp. ZL-2020 | reverse complement strand
AATTTTAATAAAGGGCGTTTTTATAAAATCTATAAAGGTTCTATAAAGCGAAACTTCATAGGTTCTGTATAGTTTGCCTTTAAAGTGTCGATAAAGGGTGTTTCTAGGATGCCTTTATAGATATTCTATAAAAATCCTATGTACCCCCTTGCGTTATATCCCTGCTTAAAGCATTCTAGTCGGGAAGTGCAATTCACAAAATTTTGTCAAAAAAATGAAACATTTTAATGTAAAGGAAATATTGTAAAAAAAGGGCTTGCAAGAGTTATCGCGTTGGCAGTTTTGACTCTCACTTTACTTGAGACATCATAGTAGTTCTGTTAATTATGTTTTGTTTTGATTTTATAGCTTTGTTAAAAATGAAACGAAGTTTTGGGTTATTCATGTTTCGTGTTTTTTTCTTTATACGAATAATTTTTTTTTTCTGAGGGCTGAATTTCTGCACAACTCTTATCGTTTTTTTTTTACAATTTTATTGTACTTTTTGGACGATATCATCTCATTACATTTTGTTTAAAAGCTGTTATAATTTTCTTTCTTTTCTCAGGGAGTCGGAGCTTCAACTCTTATCGTTAATTGTTGTAATTTTATTGTAGTTTTGTGAGGATATCATTATGTTTCATTCAAAAAACAAAAAAAAATGAAATGAATGAAAAAAGAAATGAATGATTGCTTTCATGTATATAGTCTTGTTAAAATAATTTAAATTAAATTATTTTGATATGTTATATTTCAAAACAATAAATTAATAATAATATTAAATAATTATGATTACATATTTAAGATTTTTAGTTTTATTTTCTAATAATAAAAATTTATTCAATCTTTGTATGATGACTATAACAGCTGGCCACCAAGCGTCGTCGAGCTTAAACTTACGGTTTTTGGATAGTTTGTCAAAGTTATTTATTATTAAGTAATATTTAATGGTTCACTGAAATTTCAAATTTAAGAAAGACGAACTTCTTTGTAAAAGTATTGAATTTTATCGTTAGTAATTAGTAATTGGATGTCAAATATGCTATATGTCAGTGTTGCAACATTAATAAAAAAAGGTTTTTAAATATAGTAGAGAGGTTAGAAGTCTTCTACACATAAACATATAGTAAGATTCGTTAACTTCGTTAACAGCGCTCTGCGCACTCTTACCAACGAAGTTCTAACGAACTTCTTAATTTAATTTAATTTGGTAGAAGCTTGAAAAATAGTACATTACGCAACAAGGGAGATGAGATCGGGAATTCGTTTTCCCGAGCGAAGTTTACAAGCCGAGCCGAAGGCGAGGTTTGTAACCGCGAGGGAAACGAATTTCCGATCATCTCCCATGTTACGTACTATATTTTTCGTTACGATGGAGGGAAAAAAGCCATTTTCCTAAATCTCCCTAGGGAAGAAAATGGCATTTTCCCTCCCCGAGTAACGAAAAATATATTTATTGTAAATATAATAATTTGGTAAAGTAAAAAAATTGTATTATATTGAGTTCGTTTACGTAAAAAATATACTTGTTTCAAGTCCAATATATTTGGTTTGGTATATACCAGTCAAGTATATCCCTATGGGAAACGAACAATTGGTCCTGCTCTGGCCCAGTACTGGTCCTCTGGGATATTTTGCTACCAAAGCTGAACCAGTATTGGCCCGTATGTTTACGTTGACAATTTCCCATAGGGATAATATACTTGAAAACAAACGATTAATTTCTGAGTATAAGAAAAATATAATCGTCAATGAGTTTGCGTTTAAAAACGCTCCTATTTATTTTTACACGTATTATTTTTAAATTAAACTACCTCGACCTAGGTACAGCCTCAATGTACGCTACTTTTCCAATTCCTTCCGTTTTCACAACATAATTTTGACTAAGTATACACAGGAAAAAATTTGGTTATGGGATCTACAATTTAGTAATGTTTAATATACATTTCATTAATTTTGTATTATAAACAAGTTTGTGAAATATCCATGCAAGGAACAAGGCATGTGAAATATCCATGCTAGAACTTTGCGCTAAATTGCTGCGCTCTAAGTATGCGCAGAATTTCTGCGCATACTCGTAGCACATGGTGATGACAATAACTTTGTTTTAGCTGTTTTTTTTGCTGTTTTTGCTTGTTTTTTTTTGATGTTTTACATACAGCCACAAAGCATGAAGATTCTTCAAATTCATCTATTTGTATTATTCACATGACAACTTCAGGAAATTTTGTATGTGTACATATATAAAACTTGCTAAAAAGAGAATCTAGCGATGCAATGTCCAAGTGACCCAATGTGGCCTATACGCGGGTAATTGAACGGTCATTGTTCTCCCACTTGCATCTACGCTCTCGCCGATCCTCTTCGATCGATGCACGCAGTCATAAATAAAGAGAGCCGTGTAAATGGCCGAAATCACTTGTGGTCCTTTGCAAAATAGTTACATCGCTCGTTTGCGCTCGTTACGTCAATAAAGTTGAGAGAAAGCGGAAAAAACGTACGTTTAATAGCGACACAAAAAATTGCTTGCCAAAAAAGCTCAGTATTTTTCGAGCTCTTTTCACTCAAAGAGGTAACTCTATAGTCACGTTCTGGTGTGGGAAATTCAAGTGAGAGGGTAAAGAGGATGATACAAAAGGGGGGAGGAAAAGGGGAGGGGAGATCGGGTTACCACTACAACTCAGTGCGGTCGCTAGGCAACCAGCGCCCTGCGGATGACGCTGCATAATGACACATTCGTTTGACGTATATATGTTTTACCTTCTAAAGTACTTCTGACTACAATTCGTGTACTTGCGAAGTACTTGATGTACATACTACTTGGATCAGTCAGTTTGTACTCATCCATATAGAAATAAAGAAATGAAAACATGCAATTATGTGGATTTAAAATCCTGTACATTTTTTATATTGGGGATATTTTCATGCATTCGCCACACTTCATTTAGTTGTAATGGGGAGCGCTAAAATTGGTTGATTGCAAGTGACACGTATATCCTTATGTATATACTGTATGCAACAAATTTAATAAGTAAAAGTCCCTGTTCTAGACATTCAAAATTGTAATATTATTTTGCAATATTATTACAGTTACATTTCCGTCAGTAAATATAACTGAGAGTGCTAGTAAATTTTACTGAAGTCTTCAGTTCAGAAATCTAATGATTTTTTGAAAGACTATAGGTAGTACGCAGAGGTATTTCGGGTTAAACTAAAGATTTAGCTAGGAGCTCATAGACGCTTATAGAGAAGAGGTCTTCGCCCAGGCGAAAGTCATACAGCTAATATAAATATATATATACTAGATTAAAAGCGCGCTTCGCGCGCCATTTTTGCATTTTTAAATATGAATTCCACATAAAATACAATAAATATAAAATAAATTAAACTTATTTAAATGTGATATTTTGACGGAAATAACACATACACGCAAAATAAAATTACATTAAAAATTACTATACTGTACAGCAGCGCTGTCATAGAAATATTTTGTTTACATTATTACAAATCTGTTTACTTTCAAAATACTAGATTTATAAAAAAATTTGTGATACGGAATAGCAATTTTTACTATACTGTATGACAAATTTTTCTATAATTCTATTAATTTGAAAGTAAACAGTGCTTATAAAAATGTAAGCAAACTATTTTTATGTCAGCGTTAATGTACAGTATAGTAATTTTTAATGTAATTTGATTTTGCGTGTAACCCGCAATATACACGTCTGACAGATAGATACGATTGTCGTTTAACATTTGTAAATTTTGTATTTATTTTTTAATTTTTCTAATGTTAATATGACGACCAATCAGAAGCCCGAGAATCGACAACAATAAAACTATCGATAAAAGCCAACTTCAAGTGTTGCACACTCTATTTAATAGAGGATATAATGTACCCGGGGAAAAATGTCTGATCAGACCTGAAAATTGTTCTGATTGTATGAAAATATGTAAGTTTTTATAGATCTGGTCAGATCTAGGCGTAATTTTACATTTTGTATGTTTATATAAAATTATATACACTTGACTTTTATCAATGAAACATGCGAAATTTAATAAAATTCATTCAGTTGATTTTACAAAATTTTTGAGTAAGATCTAGACCCAAAAAATTGGATCTAGATCTGACCGGAGTTGGAACTTTTTTCCATGAATCCTATTATATATAAATAAATTGTATGTATGATATTTATCCAAAAACAAGTTTTTCCAAGTTGTTAGTTTAATAAAAAAAATCATTTAAATTTGATCGGTTAAGTTAGATTTCTAACATCGGTTAAACTTCATTTTTAACACTTTTTTGTGCTTCTAAAAAATTATAGTTCAGTTCTTTTAAAATTTCCTCAGGAAGGGGTTATCACTGCTCGTAGTTATAACGTGTCACTTTTTTATTAATATCATAATTGCTTTTTTTAGGATTTAGCAAATAAACTACAAGTAGAGCAGAATTAATATAAAAATTTATATTCAAAATTGAAAATTTACTGAGCTTTCAGTAATACAGGGACAGATGCAAAATTTTGCGAAAAATTACTGAACTTTTAATGAAATATTATGGAATATTTATGAAAAATTCGTGAAAACGCAATAATTTTATATGAAAAATTCCGTAATTTTTTGTGAAATTTTGCATATGTCCCTGTATTACTGAAAGTTCAGTAAATTTTTATATTAATCTGCTCTGCTTGTAGTATCTCATTACTTTAAACATATACTTTCCAATGATATATTGAAATAATTATTTTGCCATCTATATTTTAAGATAAATACAATTGAAATACTAAACCTACGATATTTCAAATGTAACCGATAAAAAAGATACATACGCATTGTTTGCAATATTATTGTTAGACGAATTAAAATATATATAAAACAATGTATTACAGGTTTTACTACTTTAAAAAGTTTTAGTTTTACTACACAGATAGAAATGCTCGTAGTTCTATCACTATAGTAATAAGCGTTGCTTACTATAGTTGATAGAACTAAGATATGTAAGATATGTTTTTGCGGGGAAAAAAGTTTATGCTTAAGGGACAACAAACTTGTATTTGCTGAAACTAAATTGAAGGTATTGCAATATTTAGTCATAGCAGCTACAGTTTGTCCCTGTTTTTTAGCCCAGTACTGATATGTACTTAATTTAGAAATTTAACTGTTGCTGTCGTACATAAAAATTGTATACAATAAATTAAAAAACTTTATATAAAAAATGGCTTTCTGTTGAATTATCTATTGGACATTTTCTGATGAAATTGCAAATTAGAGATACACACTTAAACAAATTATTTCTAGCAAAAAGAAAACAATTTTGAGGTTAACATAAAACCCTTTTTAATCATATATCAATTACTTTCAAGTAAATTCTACTAAGTTTTGAGCCACATTGTCAAAATCTTGAGACAAGATATTTGTCTAACCTCAAAATATTTAAACATCTAACACAATATGAAGTTTGATAAGCACGTAAATTGCAATAATAAAAATTTTCTCAAAAATTTTTCTGAATGTATAATATTTATAAACATTCAAAATAATAATTATTCATTAATCGTCATATTTTCAAATTATTTTTTACAATAAAAATACTAAATATTATAGTCATACCTACAATAGTACTGTAGGTACAGGACTGTTGCTACTGTGACAGTTTCACTTATTTCCTAATATAACCAGTCGAACGTTTTTGTCGTTGCATTTATAATTGTTATTTCAAATATAATTACTGCTCCAGTAACAATATTCTGGACCCACAGTTATTTTTGTTTGTTTTCAGTCAGGTATATTATAAGCCTGCGCCATGTTTTAGCAATGTGCGTTGCTACTGAGTCTAAAAATGCTCCTCTGTGTACTTTAAAAAACTTTTCAGCTTTTCAGTTTTCAATATAATATTTTGCGATTTATATTTTAATATTATATCAACACAAAAATGTGTTGATACAAGTGAATAAAGAATACAGAATTTGTTACTGTTGAGACAGTATTCGGACTCTATAAGACAAAAACAAAAGAAAAAACTGTTTTTTCTAGAAAAATGTTCGTTTACATCATAATAATCCTTGATAAAAACGGTATTTTTGTTTGTCTGTTGTTTTATACAGATCGAATACTGTCTCAGCAGTTTGTCTCAACATTTTTCTACGTGTATAATCTTAACACAATAAAGAAGATAAAATAATTTTAAAAAATGAATGAAGTGAGGTATATTTTTATACTTAAAATTTTGTATTACAAATTGACAAAATAATTTGGAAAGTCGTATGACCCTGATAACACAGTTTGCTTAAATTTTGTGCGAATTTTCTGTAAACGGTTTACATAAAGTTTGCATGAAGTTTAAGCGGACGCAACGCTGCGTCCGTTCTTTATAATTTTGTCATTCAGGAACCAAATTTGATAACTATAAAATTTGGTTTAAAAATAGTTATTATACTTAATGTAATAATACATACTAAAATGTTTGTCATTAGTGAAACATATGGTTTGCCTCAATTCCACAAAATTTTTGCATCCAAATTTATTGTAAATGACTTAGACAAAATTAGACAACAGAATTTAACACAAATTCTGAGCAAACCGCATTAATGTTCCTTCTGTTATTAGAGGAAATGACAAAATAAACAATAAGTTATAAGAAAACGAACTTTATATTATCATCTTTTAAATAAACAATTAACAAAAACTATGACTGTTAATGCATCAATTAGTATTACATCGGCAAGATAATAAATAGATAGAAGATAATTTCCATCACACATAAGATTATTATCATGCTACATTGAGTTTTTTAAATATTTTATTCATAGTACAATTCCCATTAAACTTATTAATTGAACTTATTCTAAAATTCTGTTTGCCAATTAATGTCTTATTAACATAAAGAATGAAATTAAAAAATTGCATATTTGCTACTGAGGTTATGTATTGGTAATAGATGATCTTTGTATTGAGTATATTTTTAAGTACAAAAATATTTTTCGGTACAAATATGTTTTTATATAAAACAATATTCACATATTTATAAAATACCCATTTTTATACGTTTCTCGTTATATCTACTTAGAAATAAATATAAATGTTTGAAAAATAACACAAATTGGGACTATAACACAAACTAGGACATTCACCTTAAAATGTGTATTGAGTTTGTGATGTATTCCGATAACTTTACAAAAATAATTATATTAAATATGATATACGCAAAAAAATGTGTGTCTGATACTTATAACCTTTTTGTTGCAATAGCTCTATTTTTTTATACAGAAATGGCTAGAAAATCTAGTTATTTCAATAGGACCAATAAAATATTTACTTCTTATAGTTGACACTGCACGTATATCTGGTTAAAACAACCAGATATCTCTAAATTTCAAAACCTAATGTAAGTAATATAATATATAAAACTATTTAGTATAAGCTTTGTTTGCAAATATATAGAAATTGAGAAGACAAATTTGTCTATTAAACTACACATATTTTTTTGCGTATATATAGTTTCATAATATCACTATTATATTTTGAAATAAATTGTATAAAATGTAAAATAGAGCACATAGTAATGCTGCAAAATATAATATTTATTATTTTTTTATTTAAAGACATATAACTTACATTTATATCAATCAAATTAAGCTCATTCTCGAACACATCCTTACCTGAAATAAAAGAAAATAACCGTTAATAAGTGGGTTTCAATAAATTCAAATATAAACAATGTTCATAAATTGAAATAAAAATATTTTTCAATATATTTCTTACTCAAAAGAAATGAAATCATATCAAAGATCATCAAATTAGATTTGCAATCAAGAAAACCATCCTTTCAACACGTAGAACATTTTTCTTCCTTGACTGAACGTTAAGGTTCACCGCGGAGGGAGAAAGAGCAATGTTTAAATAAATATAAACGTTGACTTGGTCGTGCCGGAAACTGGCTGTCTTGATATCGAAGACAGCGTTAAACGTTGTGTAGATCACGCCGTATCCGCTCAACGGACGTAAAAAAAATTAACTAACATACTAATAAATTTATGTCTTTTGTAACTCGATGACAATAAATTTCCATAGTCTAATGTTGATAGAGTATTCATTTATCTATAGTTTACGTATACATAATTAATTATTTAAGATCATGTTACATCCAATAATTAATTGTCAAAATATTTTAAAGAAAAATAATTCAATTTCAACTGATTAATTTAAATTTTATTCAAACAAAATGTTCGAAAAGTCTTTAAAATTTAAGTCTTTTATATTAAAAGACAATTTTAATTTTAAGACTGAAAACCTCACGTTTATTAACCTCATGAACATTGGAAAACTTCAATTAAAGAAGCTCTCTTATTTAATTAATAAAGTGGATGTCTACCAACGAAGTTCGTTTACACTGTATTCATGCATTATGCTTTTAAAAAGAAATCAGATTGCCGGAATTTTTGACAGCTTTGTCATTTCTACTTATTTTTTTATTTATACTTTAAAAAGTGAATATAGAGGAAATACAAATAATTAAAAATAGCGCAAATTGCCTATATTTAATCTGTAAGTAATTCAACGATATATGTTAAATTACTCAGTAAAAATAGTTTCAAGTCTGATTAGACCGCGGAAAAATGAGTAGATCTGATCAGACCAGAGCCCAAATTTACAAAAGATTATACACAGAGGGAAAGATACTAACAAAATTAACTACACGCAAAAAAAGAATTAGTAACAAATTTATGCTAATTTGTATTATTTATTTAGTATTTATATTAGTTGTGCTTTGCATGTATACTTATATCATTACACTAATAATGTAAAATTAAAAAAATAATAATCTTGTGTTGTTGTTGCCGTCTTAAACAAAGTTAATAGTTAGATTAAAAAAGGGCTGTTTGTTGTGACACTGTTAAAATGAATAAAAAAATAGTTCAATTATTCTACAGCAAAAATAGTTAAGTGCAATACTGTATGGCATTTTCGCAAATATAAAATAGCAAAACAAATCATCCTTTTTTAACGAAATTTGTAATACTGTATATAGCAATTAAGTCTGTATGCAAATTATGTAAAATCACATCAAATTTTATATATCATTTAAATATGTACAATTTTATAAAATTTTATTTAATTGATATTTGATTTTATAACAATTTATTAAATTTCGTTCAGGTCTAAGGAGGTTTATTCATTTTCTTGATCTGATTAAACGTACATCAAAATATAATATAATTTTAAATAATTTCATCTGATCATATAAAATAATACACAATAAAAAATATCAAGATTTTAAAAGATATTAATTTAATTAATTTAAATTTTTATACGAAATCGTGTATGTTGCGTGTAAAGATAATGTGAAGACATTTTTTAGTGTATAGAGATAAAATATATAATTTATGTATCTAGAACAATTTTCAGATTTGCTTAGACCTGACACTTTTTTTTACCGGGAGAAGATACTTTATGTTCACATTTATTAAAATATGAGATTATTTGTGATTAATATTTTTTATATTGTAGTAAGTATTCAGTAGTAGTATTAAAAATTAATAAATTAAAAGAGAGCGCGCGAAGCACGCAGAATATCCGAGTATAATAAAAGACTTGTGTAATCAGATCAGTTTTTAATATGATTATGTATAGGAACATTTGTAAACTCACTGACACTTTGTCAATAATTGGAATATGTTCAAAAGAACCTGCAATTTTTTTCGATATAATACTTAATAATACTATAATACTTTCCATATAATATACTTAAAAAATAAACATACGGTAACTCATATTTTCCTTTAATAAACAATTTCAAGTAAAACGTTTAAACATCAAAAACAACAAATATTAATATATTTGTTTGTCTTAAGCGTTTTTCTAAGACAATTTACTAGACTGTTCCATAATGGTAAGACATATCTAAAAGTTTCATGAACAAAATTACTGAATTTTCCAGTAAAAAATATTGGCTTTTGATAAAAATTCATAAAAAATGAAAGGATTTTTACTGAAAAGACCAGTAATTTCTTCGTGATTTTAGATTTGTCCGTAAATTATTGATCATTCAAGTAACTTTTAATGTAACTTTATTTTGCGCGTTGAAAAATGTTTTCGAAAAGTTGCATTTCGGCAGTTTGTTGCCAAACGTGGGAAACTTTTCGACGTTTTCTCGAAATTACACAATTATGACAGTTACAATATCTTCTATACAAAGTTTACATATACAAACATCTACCATTATGAAAAATCCTTTGCAAAGAATTTTTTTAAATTATTTTCTTTTTCATTTAAACGAACTGGGACACAACATTGAAAATGAATCTTAAAACTACCCCAAAAGCCACTGACTTTTTTACTGTTTTTGTCGTAACAAAGTTTGTTCAACAGAGCCTTTATAACTTCAGTATTTGTTATTTCATTTGAACGATTCACGATGTAAATGCCAGGTGATATAGTAAGGCCATTCTCACGCGGTAAATTTTGGTTAAAAGTTTGCGAAAGAAGCATGTTCGGAATGGCCTTTCGAAATGGCGGCAGGCCGATCTGTTCGTTTCGCGTCACACCCTTGCATTCACGACAGCGCCATTCTCCCGGCTTATCTTTTGTCCGCATCTAATACTTCTCCATCTACGTTCTTTATTTTCATCTCGTCTTGGAGTCTCACGTTTTAATAACGATTCGCGTGAACAAAAATGTTACTCCGATGACTTGGATTTGTCGAAATACGATTTTTATGAGCAAAAATCTGCAATCGGTAATTGAATTTTCATTTGCACATTTCATTAAGTTGATTTCAAAAAGAGTATTAATTATACTGCAGATTATTATATTTTAAATATTCCTATGTTTAAAATTTTGTCAGTATTACATTAAAAAAATTTGTCTTTTCATATCTATAATCAAGACAGAAAACCACTTTATTGTCTCCGAGCGAAAAATACCTTTTTCTGCCCCAATCCGATATTTGGAAAGCCCATGTAATACATGTAAAGTAATTCGGAATATTATTTTCGAACATATATTTATTCTGAAAACCTGAATTCTATTATAAAAATTTAAAGAACATTTAATTTTTTTAATGGATTATAATGGCAAATGCAGAAATAATAGTCAGACAATTTGCTGCATATAAACGAAATTTCATTGTACGCATTTGTATTCTGTGTACTTTGGAGCCGCAAACGGGTATCTTCTAATCCGGAAGATAGTTATTGCAGTATAAAAAAGTTCAGAGCACTCGAATGACCTTTTATTTGTATTGTTTTTTCAAGAATACAATTCAGCATTAAAAAATGCGAACGAATTGTAAAAAAGACGATAAACGAGAAGAAGAACAAAAGTAGAAGAAGAAATAAAAAATTTCGTTTATATAATAACAGAGGATTTTTTATATAAAAAATATAATAAGATTAATGCACCAATTATGGGAAATGTATCAGTGATCGAAAATTGTAAATATGAAATCAGTTTGTAGAAAATTGAAAAAAATCTATTTAATATATTAAATAGCTAACAATAGTTTATTTGTAGAAATGAATACAAATTATAAGCATTTTCTGGATTAAAATAACATAATATTTAAGTACAAACAAATTTAACGATGAATGGTGAATTTACTTAAAAAATAAATTACACTGACAACCATACATCCGGAATTTTTACCGTTTTTAACATAACTACCCTAGTAAAAATTGCAATTGGGTTTTGATGTGGCCATGATCAGGAAACCACAGTACCTAATCTGGCCATAATTAGATTTTTAAATTAGGATATTATATGTATGTAACGCTAGGAATTGATATGGTCCTGATCAAGTAATCTGATGAAATAGAAGTGCCACATCAGGGCCTGATGAGGGCCTATTTCTGATTCCACAACAGATGAAAAAAATTTGTTTCAAAGAAGATTTGAACCAACGACCTTCTAATCAGTAGGCAAACCGTCTAACCGCCACACCACCAAGACTCTTGAACATCATAGCTAAGAGCTTCTACTACTTATAGGTTGGCTAGATCCAGAAAAACTGAGAACGGGTTTTGTTAAGGCTATCCTTATCATGGCCATACGCTAGGTGTGGCATGCCTCATCAAATTTTTACTAGGATATAGATCCGTTGGTAAATAATCATCAAATTTCACCGTAAAAAACAGTAATATAGAAATAAAATAATATAAATTGTCCTAAAATAACTTGCATTTTTCACACTAAAATTTGATGAATTGTTGCTGAAAGATCCGTAATGCTATTAAAAGCAGTAATAATTACATGTTCTATAGTTTTTAATCTAGATATCAAGGAAAATAAAATAAAATTAAATTAAATATCTTCATTGCACATACAATATTGGTTAAAAAGATTATATTTTATTAATATGATAATAATGCATTTTTTAAAACTACAATAATTATTATTTTTACATAAATTGAATAATAAACAACTCAAATACCTTGAACAAATAGAAAAAACTTGTTATTTAAACCAACTATGTAAAAACTGTTGTATAAATTTTTGATATCCTCATACATTTTATACTTGACTTATAATTCGAAGCGCAGTTTTATTGATATAAAGTTATCTGCGAATAGAGTAACAGTAAAATTTCTCTTACAACAATTTTTTGAAAGAGTTGAACAAACATCGATTTTTTAAATTCTTTTCCAACTATCAGTTTTTTGATATTTGGAGAAGATATTTCGAAGAATAATGAATAATGAAAAACTGGAACATTTTTATTTCGAATGAAGTGCTTTTGAATTATACACAAGATCACTTAGTAAATCTTAGTAAATTTGTTCTATTAAGGTAATTTGTCAGGCATATAAACGCAAAAAGGATAGAGCTAATGTGTGATCAATTAGAAACGAGCTTAAGCGAGAAAACACCTTAAGTTGGGATGTCCGAAAACACGTTATATTCCGAATTAATTGTTCGTTATATTATTATCTTTCATTTTGCAAATTTGGAGCATCTTTGTCTGCTTAGATCCAGAGATATTTTATTTTAAATATTGGAAAAATGATATATACACACAGTAAAAAATATCTCGTGCCAGTGTAAAAGTGTAAAAATTTCGGTGTAATTTTTTACACCCAAAGGTGTAAATATATCTAAAGTATAATTATGATTGGCTGTTGGTACACCGATCGGTGTACAATTAACACTTTTTAGACAT
>JABFPJ010004811.1:0-13137 GCA_022817425.1 Gryon sp. ZL-2020 | reverse complement strand
TGTTATTCATTTTGTTTCATGTTTTGTGCTAAAATTGTCTAGGAATTGTCTGGTATCTCAAAAATAATTGTATAGCGAGTCTTTAATACTAAAAATTATTTCAATTTTTATCTAATAACTTCTGTACGCATTTTCTAATTAATTTTAAAATTCAATGGCTATTGGATTTAGTCAGATTAAACTCGTAGTGAAATAATCAATAAGTGGTCAGACATTTAGACAAGAGGACGAGTACAAGTTTAGAATTTCAAATCAAATGCAAAAAGTAGATACACTCAAAGAAACTTTCAGAATTCATTACAAAAAGTTAGTTTATTTGTAGTAAATAGGCAAAATGGCACTGGTAATTTTGTTTTTAATGTTAGGTATAACGAAATTCGTATAGTATACGTCATTTTTGCAGTCGCTCAAACAAAAGTCATTAAATCAAATTTAAATTGATATTTGTTCGCTACTGGTCAGTGGAAAAAATAAACGTTTATATGGCATGTGCAATATATGTATCAGATATTTATCGGATATTTTGTCAGTCAATTTGGTTAAAAAATTACTTTTCCAGGATAAATTTTAAGAGTCAAAAGTTCTCTGAAAAGGTTCTACAAGTTCTGTCGAGAAATTCTTATAAAAAATGTGATTCTTTGACAGTTGAAATTTTTGAAATTTTTGAAAATTGTATGTTACTTATTTTCCCATATATAAATATAAATTTAAGAATGGTGAAAATTTTATATTGTGTAAGTTTAAGTTCAAACAAACTTTTTTATATTGCCGAAAATACTCAAGTTAAACATACATTTTCCAAAATTAAATAATCAAGCAAAACATGATAAACAAAGTAACAAAATAAACAAAAAGTAAAAAAAAAATAAAAGGAAATAAGAAGAAAATAAAATGAAAGTCGCACGGATTTCGAAACAGGACTATTCCAACATTTACTCAGCAATCTTCCGCGACTAAGACTGCCAGCAATCTTCCAAACATCCCACTTAAACACACTGTTTCTACTGAACGTGCCGCTTTCTCATAATGAATACGAGAATGTAAACATGGTAATTCTGAAATGTTCTGTATTTTATTTTCGGGCCGAATTTAAAGACATTACAAGGAAGCGGCACGTTTAGTTAAAAGAGTATCAGAACCAAATTACATCTTTGGGTAATTTAAAGTTGATCTTCAAATTCATTTACACAAAGCAAACAGATTTTCATTTGAATAACATTTCAGAAGGAGTTTAATTTTATGATAATTACTCTAAAAAGATCTCAAAATTTCTAAAACATAGAACATTTTAGAGAATATATATATTATTATTTTGGTATTAAATTTTTAAATGAAGAATGATTTTTCTTAATTATTTAGCATCAACAAATGTTATTACATACTTCCGATTTACATACTTAGACAGTGTTCTCACAATGAATGGAATTTGTTCTAATAATTTAATACAAAAGCAAAATTAATTTTTAAACATACAAGCAATTTAATTAAAACTTAGGCAGCAATTAAAATAGTAAAAAGTAATTCGTTAGGTGATGACATCAATCAATAGACATTGCATTGAAGGTAATTAAATAATTTATTTTCAAAAACTTATTAATTAATTGCAAAATTAAATTTACTTCAATTATATGAAAAGACAAACGGTACAACAAGAAAATGCATATTTCAATTAGTAATCAATTGTTATCTTTTATTCATGTTTTAATAGTAATTGGTTTAAGATTTCTAATAATAAAAAAAGTACTTATTTTATTTGGAAAATTAAATTGTATTTATTTTCAAGAGATTGGAGAATGACGCTATTGTTGAAATAGTATTAAATAAGGACTAGAGTATTATTAGAAAATTTTTAAATAGTTCCTAAACAAATAAAAAACAGAAAAAGATGAAACGTTATGATAGAGAAAATGAAACAAGATTGAAAATGTGCATCATTGCATACAATGATGCAGATAATGAAGCTTGTAAAATGAAATCAACTCGGATAATATTTCAGTGCATTTCCTTGCGGTATCTCGTTTCGAGTGTTGTTGGTCCATTTATTTTTGCATTCATCCCGCTCTCATGATTATCATACTTTCCCACGTCCATAACGACGAGTCGTCAATAAAGACATTAGATTAAATAAATTGACATGCGTGAAAGTTTTATTGTGCTATTGTCAATGAATATTTTTATATCCGTTTTAATTTAAGCAATTTCCTTTTTTGTAATTATTTGTTTTGACTGAAATTAATACCTTAAAGAAATGTACTTGGTATTTTTTTCATTTTGTTATTATTAACTTGTCATCATGAGGTCATTTTTAAATAGATGACAAGTAGTTTTGTTTCTTGGTTGGATTACGAACCATAATTCTTCCTTATTTAACTAAACAATTTTTTATAATGACCTAATATCTTTGTTTCAACAAACCTTCCACTCTTCAATTTATTACAACACTTGCAGGTAAATAAGAAAAAAAACTCACTTAACAATAAAGCGTCGTCGAAAAATAAATAACAATAAAAAAGAAGCAAGAATGAAAAAGTGAAAGCGACTATATATACACACAAACGTCGTTTTTCAAATTTTTAGTTCAACTTCCGGCGTCAGGAAAGTGGAGTACTTATTGTCGCGACACTAAACACTATTGCTTTCCACAGAACGTGTCAGCAATTTTCGTTCGCATCAATAAAGTCTTTCCGTCGTGTAAATTAACTATTAGTCTATTTAAAAGTTCTAACCTCAATGCTGCCTGCTACCGGAAAGTTAAAATGGCTGCCTGAAAATCCCAAGAAGGTAACTGCAAATTATTTTTATCATTTTTTTTAGTTATTTGTATATTTCGAATTATTATTAAAGAAAAATTCTTATTTTTACAGAGAACTTTTTAGGACAGAGTTTTTGGCAAAAAACTATTATTTTAACAGCAGAACTCGAGGGTTTTGGATTGGTTTAAGTGGAATTTGCATCGTTTATAAATATTTCATATATAAAAATAAACTCTACGACAAGCAGAACAAGAATATTAACAGCAACAATAACAACAACAAGAAACAAGCTCCAAAACTGCAATATTTGATTGTAAAAACTGAAATCATACTTGTTTGCTTTCAAATTTCAATCAGTGGTAAATGTTTTTGTTTGAATATCGCAACAGTAAACGATATTATTTGCAGCTTGTTCTTGCAAGAGACAGGAACATTATCAAAACAGTTCTAGCACTATTAATTACCTCTTTTGTGCAAGGAATTTCATAGAAACGTAAAGCCAAAATACTTTTAACATTTTAGAATATAGGATTTGTGGTTATTCTAACATTTTCCTTCACGATTTATTAAATAAATAATACAACCTATCACGAATATCAAATTTACTCAAAGAATAATAATAATTTCTCAGAAAACAGGAAAACGAATATTTTTAGCTCTTTATTCTAATTGAAATATATTGTTAAGCACAATACAATGAAAAATATATAATTCATTTGAAGTTCTTTATTTTAAGAACGAAAAAAAAATTGGTCTAAAGTTTTTACAAATAAAAAGTAGATAATGCAAGTTTTATTTAATAATAGTTGATAATATAATTATAAAATGCATTTTTATAAATACCCACAAACGTTCTAGAATATCTAGCAACTATTAAACATTTTCATATATTTTCAACTTATTACTGCTCAAAAATTTTTTGTTCACATACAGAATTTTATATAACCGAAATATTTAAAAAATAGAAAGATATTAAAATTATCAATTCTTAAAATTTAAAAAATGTAGTAATAGTAATTATGTAAACTAATAATAAATCGGAGATTATAAAAAATTAAAATTTTTGCTAATCTTCGAATTATTTTGCATCTCGAAACTGGAGGATTTTGAAAATTAAAATAACTTGACCAGAAATACTGTAACGTTTTGTGATTATGGAAATCTGCTCACTATTTTAATATCTATTATTCGTAAAATTAAAAATTTCAAATATTGTATTTAGTACATTGTATTTCACACTTTCTATCGCTGATATTTTCAATTTGAAATTTTAATTGATTTATTTAAAGCAAAGCAATACAATTAACGATATTTAATTAATTCTGGTTGCTTTTATTTCAAATACAATGGAATTAATTTTTTACAAAAAAGCACACAGTGCACGTAAGTGAAGATGAAATTTAATTTCGATTTATTAAAATCAAAAGATCCACACTGCAGATATTTTTAGTCGGAGGTGGACTTTTGTGAGTTTTGGTTCTCCGACATAAGTCACGCGCTCGACCGGAAGCAGAAGAAAAGAAAAGAAATATGCTACTGTGAGAACGTTGTAAAACTAGCCCTGAGCTCGGTGTCGAGAGCCGATTAGACGCGTTTCCGAAGAAAAAGTGACTTAGTAAAGTCCGACAAATTAATCCAAGGAAACGACATTCTATTTCGTTATCTTTGTTAATGAAAAAAACCAATGATTTGCGATAAAAATTTGTAAAGATGTTAGCACTCTTGCAGACTTTTCATATTGATTTTTCTTATTTTTTTAGGATAAAGAGATGAACTTAATGTGGAAGCGGGACGAAATAAAAAAATGAAGAAGTGAAATCAAAAAAATCTAAATCATCAAAAGAGAATTGAAGAATAGTAATAAGAAGTAGAACTTACACAAATTAAATACCTATAATTTTCAAATAAAAGTGTAGTAACATTTAGTAAAACGTTATTGTAACAAGATATTGAAAAAATGATAGATTTACGTATAGAATAGAAGCAATATTCCGTAGATTATTATTATTTAATTTTTATACATTGTTTTTAATTCTTGTATTTGAGCTTCAGACTTTCTGAATAGGCTAGCTATGAAGAAAATCTAAAAATTAAGTAAAAGAATTTAAAAAATGTATACCAATGGAATAATAATCTACAGAAAATTGCGGTAATTTAGAGTGAAGTATTCATGAAAAAAATTGAAAAATTAAATCAATATATGCAAACCATGAAAAGTTTTTTAATTTTGTAGATTATAATTTTTATAACATAATTAAATTCTTACAAAAAAGAAAAAAATTGCAATTTCCTTAAAATAATTAAGGAATATATCTGAATTATCAGAAATGAAAAAAAAAATTATCAGAAAATGAAAATAATATCCTAAGTAGAAGAAATTAAGAGGATATAATATCCCAAAAAATATGCAGCAACATCTACTAAATCGTTTCCGCTAATTAGAAAAAACGAATAAGCAACAACATGTGACTTTTAAATACCGAAAGATTCGACCAGAATATCGTAGCAGAAAAACAAAGCATGTTATGCGTAAATCGATACAGAAATAGATTTCGCTTGCGGAACAGAGTCGTTATCTTAATGGTGCTGATAGTGTGACCGGGAGAAACGAGTCGAAATGAGAATTGAAGATTTCAATGTAGCAAGGTGGTCTAAATACACAGACAAAAAACGAAAATCATAAAATTTGATTGAAAAGTGACGTTTAAAATCTTTTATCTTGATTGTGCAATAATCATAGTAAGGTTGTTTGAACTTTTCAATATCTCTTACGAATATTATTTTATATATATGATATTCTGAATATGAATACAAAATTTTCCTGAAAAAAAACTGCAAGAAATTTACAAAAAAGTTTCACATATATTATTCGTCTGAATGAGAAAGTAATTTAACTTTTGTTTTAATTAAAACAGAATTTAATGATTTGGAATTAATTTCTTTTGTTTTCAAAATGATATTAAAAAGAGAAAAGTATTTTTTTTATTTAAGTTCTATAACATTCAGAGGGCGAATTATAATTTAAATTGAAAGATTCGAAGTTTTTGTGTTGGTTTTTGTTGGATTTGCCTCATTTTTGAATATATTTGAATCATTTACTTTCACAATTCATAGTTTTGCAAAAAAAGTATGTTGAAGAAGTTTGGTTACAACCAATCAGAGTCCTTCTAAATATAATGTTTCGTAAAATGTATAGTAACATTTTTTAGTCATATATATATTGATCGAACCCACACGAACCATAAATATACGTATAATCTGCTAATTAAAAAAATTAACATAAGTCTCTTATGAAAATTAACAACTCACATATATTCTACAATTTAGAATTAATTGTTTTTGTACTTCACATATTAATAAGTAAAGAAAAAATAATTGTTAAAAAATACTTTTAAACACTAAACTTTTTCACTTTTGGATAATAATTTCACCAATTCATGTTAGAAAAAAGTTTTTAAGAAAATGAAATCTGCGACTAATAATCATGAACATAATAATTTTTTTACGAGTCTTCCTAATGTAATTTGATTTTACGCCACTATAACGGTTTAAGTCGAAGTTTCGAGACTTATACTGAACAATCAAGCTGTTTGAATTCAGTTCTGATTAAGGTAGTAGTAGACTCTTATGAAGTCAGTACAATTGAGATTTGATGAAATTTAATAACGTTTCAAATCATATTCGTACATTTAGACAAATTTTCAGACTTTATCATTAATTTTTACGATAATTTACTCTCCAAAAATCTCTTTTTTATTTAAAACATTTTTTAAAGTCAAATTAGATACTTTTGGCAAAGCAATTTCAGTTTATCAGTTGTGTTCAATTATAAGAAGCAAATAATATTTTTCTTTGAATATCAATGTTGCGTGTTTCACGAGAGATATGTGTACAAATTTACTTTGCATTACTCGGAATAATTTCGAAAATTATCACAGCGATTTGAACGCAATAGTTTTGTACAGACAATTGCAAGAAAATGTAATGAATTCAAGGAAATCATTTTTCTTAACATTCTTTTATCATTTTCTATTTTTTATAAAATAACTGAATCATTCAAATTTTGCAGCATAAAAATTCGCCAAATCCGATTAAATATTGATATACATAGATTGTCGTTCGAAAGAAAAAAAAGAATGTCTTTATTGTAATGTTCTTTTCATTTTAGTTTGATGAAATATGGACAGTTAAATTCCAAAGAAAATGCGTTGTGTAAATCTTCATGAACATAATTTTGCTGGGCTTTCTTTCTATTACAGATGAATAACGGCATGCAAAAATAATCGCATAAAATTCAATCGTTTTGCAAAAGAATTGTGCCTAGATTGAAATGCTTCAAACATAATTTCAAATACTACAAATTATAATCAACAAAAAAGTAATATTAATGATTCAGTTGAATTTAATTTCTTTTATTTGATCAAATTCAATCTAACAAGATTGAAATATAAAGCATTGAAAGTAAAGACAGAAATATTTTGTCAATTTAAATTAGAACATTTTTCACGTAACTGCAAACAATTATAAAAAATACTTTAGTTGAGGAATGTTATTTATTTTTCATTTGAATCTTGATTTAATGTAGTTCCAAAATTTATTTGCTGTTAAATTTGTTATCTATGTTTATTTAGCTATCTTCAGCTTGTAAATTTTGTTTTTACTTTTCACTGCATGTTAATTTTAGATTTTAACACAGTTAGAAATGTTTTTCTTGTAAAATTAAATCAACTGTAACTATGGAAATATTCTATTTTTTGCAATTTTTTTACAAAGAGTATAAATTAAGTACTTACTAAATTAAAGTTGTTTATAAACGCATATATTACGAGTCGAAAGTAGTTACAAGTTTAAGGCATTCTAACAAAAAATGTGCAGAAGTTAAAGTGTAAAACGCGCACACTTTTGACGATCCTTGTGTCACGATGCCAAGCACTTAGCTCGTGACCACAAAACTACTTGTCGGTGGGGGAGCTTCATAAGTAAACACGTCTTTGCTTCACACGTTGTTCACTGTTAGCAAATTTGCGACGAATTCACTGCAGTGAAATATTTTTTCATTTCTTGTGGCATGAAAAAAAAGAGGACAGTGCGAAATTCCAAATAGAAATGTTTTGAAATTATCATTTTTTCATGTCACTTATAAAAAGACAAATTTAATTGCATCGATTTAATGTTGTGGGCAAAAATAAATCTTTATAATTACACTGCATTGTTTACTATATTTCATAGCATTAAATCAGAGTAGCATAAAAAACGAATTAATTGAGATTTCATCTCGTTAAATCCGATCGATAAAACATGCAGAATTATCTTATTATATAAGCCCGCTGCAATCTTTTATATGCAAAATAATTTCGTTTCCAATTTCTAATTAAAAGAAGTCTTTTCACAATGAATATAACGTTTAACTGCATAGATGTTTTTCCACTTATGAATTTTTCCGTCAATTTATTGCAATTTATTATAATATTTTCTGTTAATTTTTTGCTTCGGAATAGCATTTTATTACATGCTATTTTATTAAAACTTTTTCCATACTTTCTTCTGGCAAAAGTACTTTTTTATCAAAAAATAAACTTGTATCTGCTGCAGTTATATTCATAGCATTTAACCTGAATTATGGCTTATTAACTTTTCCCACGTTTCTTTCAATAATCGACGTGTTAATTAATTATAATATAATCAGACATTTAAGAGGATCCTAATGTAACATTTACACTGGTGCTAAGCAACTCCTGATCATATGTATAATTTATCTTTCGTAGTTGCTTGTGCATCGTCTCTCTTCCTCTCGCAGTTTACGAGTCAATTCATGTCTGTGGATACGCATTTCACACTTCAACATTAGACGATTGTAGTTAAAGCAGTGTTTCAAGGTATTATCAGTGCTTTTATAAATTATTATGAATGTTTGCTCGCAAGTTGTCACAATTATTACAGCAAGTTTCAGCAATTTGTGAAAAATATTTAATCTATATAAGAATACGCGGAACTTTTGTATTCGCATCTTATGAAAAACTATTTGTATAATATAGAATATATTGAGGGATTCATCAAGTTTAAGTACTTTTCAAGTTTTTAAGGTAATTATGAGCTAATAAATAATTATAATAACTATTTACGACTAGAAACATGCAGCCATTTTGGATTGATTTATGTGAGATTTGCATCATCTATCTAAATTTCGCATACAATTATATATACAAAATATATGAAAACGACAAAATATGCAAAAACGTTGATTTTATTGATGTCGCGATAATCTGCGTACATTATGAATTATGGAGTACAATTAATCAATCGTTTATTCAAAATTTGCTCGGGTATCCAGTTTATGATAATTACAGAATTGATGACGAACCGCGATGGCCAGGTTAATCAAATTATATGGCATAAATTATGCGAAGAAACAAACAACATAAATTCAAAAGTAAAATATTATGCGCACTAAAAATAATGGTCTTCTCGCGGTCTTTTTACATTTACAAATGTCGCGAAATTTAAATGCTTTTCCACACCGCTTATTTATGTGTCATCACTCGTTGACAAATTTGTAACATGAAATTTTTTAATAATAATAAATAGGAAATTGTCATGAACTGTTAATATATTTCTGTTGATTTTACATTTACAAATGTCGCTAATGTTTTGAGACAGTTTTTTGTCAAAAAATTAAGAACCTTTATTAAAAAAATGTATTCATTTTATTTAGTTTATAGCAAATTTTGTCAAAACGATTTTTTTTCTAATGTTGTTAAAATACTATTTTTTGTAGTTTTTTAAAACATTTTTCAATGACTTTATTTTTAAAAAAATATAAAGTATTTTTTAAATATATGTACTACTTAATTTCTCACGTTTGTTATTTGAGCGTAAATATATTCAACAAAATTAATATTAAATACGAGCAGCTCTAAAAGCTACGCTGATAGCATCGAACAAATGTCAACTATTTTTCTCCATACACGACTTCCTGGGAAACCTTATGAATATTAACGAGTTAAAATTACCACATTCTTGAAAACTAAATTTTTCATATTGAAAGTGTACTACATGCAAAAAGGAAAAGTTGTGATGTATTTTCTTAATTAGTTTTAGCAATCTGCAATTAAAACCATTTTTTATTTATCTTTAACTAAACAAAATAATTAACAAAATGAAGTGTTCTTTTTAATATATAATTTTTTTAAATGTTCGGAAATGAATAAAATAATAAAAAAGCTGTACTTTTATTTTTAATCGATCATTTTTTGTTCCATTCTCCATCACTTTAACGAATATTTTAATGCAAGTTATAAAAAATTTTACATTCATAATTTGCACGATTGTGATGTAACGAAAAAATGTTATAAGAAAAAGTTCGAGAACTCTCTTTTAACAGACTCGAACTCCGTTCGAAACTATTATATTAAAAAAAAGGAAAACAAAAAAACTTTTTGCATGTTTTCGTATAAAAATTTAAAATTCGCAAAACTTTCTGAAACGATTGTGAAAGTAGAAATCTCATCGTCTCTGTATTCTCTTTTTTTACTGGATTAGACTCGGTGTCCTGTATTTATTATTCCGATGTTGAGTAATTGTGAAACGAAGTTTCGTTTGTATTTTTCTTCATTAAATAACAATTTCATTACTACAAACCATTTTAATTAAGAATGAAATTATATTGTGAATATAATGTTGATTTAAATTTTGCATTGAAATATTGTGTTACATTGTGAATGTATATTGATTTGAACACAGAGATAGCACCTAAAATACATTTTAATTTTAATTTGAAATAAATTAATCAAATAAATCGATTACACTATTTTATTAATAAATGTTGTAATTGACATCGATAAATACTGATACTGAAATACCCCAAACAACAGATTTTCGAATAAAATCAAAACTATAGAAATAAGTTCAGAATATATTTCTAAGTGAACTTAACTGATCATACCCGAATTGAATGTGAGTATAACCGAAGAAATCCGAAGTATTTCCTGACTGTTTGACAATTAATCGGCATTTTCGGATGTCTTCGGAAAAGTTCGCATGTGTTCGGATGTGTTCGGATTTACTTGAGATATGTTTGAAACAATTCTACTTTGAAATTTTCTTTGGAAATGAAATGAAGTTACAGCTTCAAGATTAATTCATTTCAAAATATGTTTCTTCATTTTTTTCTCAACATAATGAAAGATAAATAAATTAATTAATAAATAAATACAACGATCTGCATAATTTCAGTTATTTCTTAAGCTATTAAAATAAATATAAGAAAACTCAATATTTGTATTATACTTCTGTAGTGACAAAATACTAAAACGACATTTGAAGCAGTTATCGTCTTATTTCATTTCTCGTCCAAATGAATTATTTCTCATTTACTTTCATCACAATATAGATATTTAAATTTCAATAGTATCTTTTGTGCATTACATAATATTATCCGCTTCTTACATTTTATTTGTTTATGCGATTTCAATATCATTATCTAGGAAGAACGGAGTGAATGCAAATTATGAGGAAAATTTCTTTCGATAAATGCGAAGACACCGATTTCATTCATTATTGCGACATAAAATTGCACCTTTTAATTTGTTTCAATTGTTATTATAATCGCGTTAACAAATTTCAGGATGTTTTTACAAAGAACATATTAATTATTATAATAAAACTTCAAAATGGCAAAAACTTATTTTACAACAAATAAATTATTTGTACATAATTCTTAACTGAAAAATATACAAACATAACATAATTAGAATTAGTTTTAATTTGCAAATTTGAGTTACGATTTTTTAAAATAAAATTTGAATACGAATGTTGCTCGTCGAATATAAGGTGATAATTGGCATACGAAATATTGTAATCCATACTTAAAATATTATTAGATAATAATTAGCGATAGTACTCAGTTAAGGTGATATGTCAAGCCTAACACCGGAGTTAGTATCTTTTCAAATTATAAATTATTGATAAAAAATATGTCATTTCATTCTTTAATCCTGGGCTCCGATTCACCATTGTCATTTGTGACTGAAATCACGAATGTGACAAATATAATTTGGCTATAAGTAAAGTGACTCAAGTTGCAAGTGGCAATGCTGAATCAAACCCCTGGGAGAATGTTTTAGTGAAAGAAAACTTGAATTTTGTCGTTTAATTTTTGCTCCGTAACCTCTCCCGTTTTTTGTAGTGTATTCGGATCTGACATGTGGGACGCCACCTAACTAAGATGGCGTCAAGTAGGGTGAAAATTTAAATATGACATAAGTGTTACTCCTATATAAAATCGAACAAAATGAGTTTTGCAGTTGAAAATATTTGCAAATGGGCTAAAACAGATCCTAGCGAACTAAATTTTAAACTAGCTGAACACATTTTAAATGCTGTCTATCAACGACAAATTTACGGGGTGATCCGCATAAAATAATTGGGAAAATTACAGAAAATGGACAGGTAATGTGTGTTGTATGTTCCTGCAAAGCTGGTTCAGGAGAAAAGTGTAAACACTGCATTGCTACGCTGTTGTTTTGTTATGAGTTAGTTTAACATTTTTTGATGTGACGTAAAAATTCCTTTAATTGTGTATAATAATTAACATTTATAATCATTTAATGAATACGTTAAAGATTAAAATATTTTCAAAAAATTGATAAGTTTTTTATACAACGTATGTTGATCAAATTTTTCTTGCACTCCAAAATACTTTTCTTTATATACAAAACGTTTATTCGACTTCGGAAAATAATGGAAAACAACATCAAAATTTTTGTGAGATGGATTATTACATCCTGGTACTACACAGTATACTTTAATTTTTGATTTTTCGAGGTGCTTTACTACAATTTCAGTCATTTTTATCACAAAAACTCGTTATTTCTACTTGACGTAATGTATTTCTTATGCAATGTTCACCCTACTTTGTGTTCGAATGTAAAGCGCCAGATGGCGTATCGCTTGATGTCAGATCCCAATAAGAGATAGAAAAAATACGGCGGAAGTTACGGCGCAAAAAGTCAACAACAAAATTCAAGTTTTCTGTCACCAAAACATTCTCCCAGAATCAAAGAATGAAATAACATCCTATTAATATATAAATTACAATCTATGTTTGTCTGTTACCTCATCACGCAAATTCTACTGAGCCGATTTACTTTAAATTTTAAGGGTATAACAGTGTTAATACTGCAGATTGTCATGGGCTACATGTATTTGCGATATACACATTTGATGTTTAGAAAAAACAATTTTTATTTCATAGGTTCATCACTTCGACGGGGGGTGGGGTGATATAGGGATACCATATAGAGAAGTCATAAGCAGATCATAGGGGTAATAGGGGGGGGGTTTCATTGGGCGTCCATGGGGATCCCATAGAGGGTCCATAGAAGTA
>JABFPJ010004810.1:0-13140 GCA_022817425.1 Gryon sp. ZL-2020 | reverse complement strand
ACAAAATTAAAAAAAAAATTAGTATAAGAAAAGACTTCCATCACATGGCCCGCCAATTGTCTCGTAAGGTCTCCTGATGTGTCCCACAAAGTACCCCACCACGGTCCCGTCAAGTGCCCTCCATATGCTCTGCCAAGTGCGTCGACTAGTGCCTCGCAAAGTGTCCTGTCAAATTCTCCACCAAGTACTTCGCCAAGTGCCTCACCGAGTGACCCACCAAGTGCCCCTCCAAGTGCCTTTCAAAGTATCTCGCCAAGTTCCCCGACTAATGCCCCGCAAGTGTCTTGTCAAAGTCCCCACCAAATGTCCCACCAAGTGCCCCACCGAGTATCTCACCAAGTACCCATGCAAGTGCCTAACCAAGTACTCTGCGAAATATCCAACCAAGTGCTCCGCAAAATGTTCCTCCAGGTGCCCCGCCAAAAGTGCCCCGAAAAATGACTTGCCAGTTGCCCCACCAAGGGTCTCGCCAAGTGCCCCGTCAAGTGCCACACCAATCGCCCTCCAAATGCTGCACCAAAGTGTCACGCAAAGTGTCCAAACGCACCACAAAGTGTCCCGCTAACCGCCCTTCAAATGCCCGGCTATATCTACTCCTACATACTTTCTTTACGCATCTTTAACGGAGATTTATCTATGTTCATATTATACTTTCAAGCATAAAAAATTACACTGTATACAAAATTGAATGTGAAATTGAATAATCTTAATTTATGATAATTTTTAAGTTATATCCTAATATAAATACAATATGTTTTTTCATAAAAACATTTTTTGCTCAAGTTTAAAGTAAATCTCTTACATATTATAGCAATTTTTTCAATAGGCTCATAAAAAAATGTAACAGAAATATATTTTTCTGTATTCATCGTACATTTTCAGTATTTGAACTATATGTTCTGTTTTATCCAAAACATAGTAATACTTAATCATATTTGTATTATATATAAAGTCAACAAATTATTTAATTGTTTCACATTAACTATGGAGTTCAATATATACAACTCCATTTTTGTGTGCATATAATATCAAGTAAATGTGGCGGAAAAACGGAACGTTTTCGGCACGAAAAAAAAATTTTCTTTTCTTGATTATCCGGAAAAGATTTTGAAGCAAGAAACACAATGCTTGGGCGGTCGAGTCATTTTTCGTAAAAAATAATTTTACAGCGCGAAAACTATATTTTCTACAAAATCAATCTGAAAAACTTAGTGCAGCGACATCAGGGAACATGTGTAGGTGGCTAATTCCAATTGTCCGAACTAGCTCGCAAGCTCAACTAACTCCCCCAGTTAAATTGGGCCCATATGCTCCACTCCTAATGGGTTTTCCAGTGCGAAAACCATGTTTTCGAAAGTGCGAAGACCATGGCACGAAAGCTTGCGGGCCAATTCGGACAATTGGAATTAGCCACCTACACATGTTCCCTGGTGCCGCTGCACTAGGTCAAATATTTTTCTATGTTTGTGCCAACATGGTTTCCGCGCTGAAAAACCCATTAGGGTTTGGACATGTGACCCCAATTTAATTGGGGGAGTTAGTTGAGCTTGCGGGCTAGTTCGGACAATTGGAATCAGTCATCTACACTGGTTTCCTGGTGCCGCTGCAATAAGTCTTTCAGATTGATTATGTAGAAAATATAGTTTTCGCGCTGTAAAATTGTTATTTTTTTACGAAAAATGACTCGACCACCCAAGCATTGTGTTTCTTGCTTAAAAACCTTTTCCGGAAAATCAAAAAAAAATTTTTTTGTCGTGCTGTAAACGTTCCGTTCTTCCGCCACATATCAAGTAACTAAATATAGTCATTTAGGACACTTAACAAACCTTTTAAGTATAACTTTCATAAAAAAGTATTACACGAGAATGTTAGTGGAAAGTGTAAACGAATTGGAAATATCTTTGCAAACACAGTAAAAATTTGTCAAAATTTATTATCACCATATTAATGAAGACATAATCAAACATGTCACTTATTTACTTTCTTTTAATAAATATTCACATGTAAATTTAAAAGTATAATGTACTATTGGAAATTATGTTACGTTATGAAAATATCTTTATATTGCAACAAGTAAATTTGACTATGATAACTTACTAATGATGCGTTCTGAACATGTTCGATACGTCAGTCAGTAATCTCACATGGACATAAATTTACATAAATTAAATTAATTTTGGTTTCCAAGAATGATGCATCAATACTAGTTCATTATTTAGTGTAGTAAATAGTATACAAAAATTTAGAATAATATAATTAAATAGCTCCGGGTAATAATCACGTAACTAATATACACGCTCACCTTCCCAATAGGAAACGAACAACTGGTCAAGTCTGGCACCGTACTAATCTACTAACCATATGTTAAGTCTGGCAATTTCCCATAGAGTTGATGTTACTGGAAACCAAGGAATCGCAATAGAAGATGTTTTTTTATTTGTTTAAATTCATAAGATTCAGTATAATTTCTTAAGAAGAAAAAAAAATTCTACTACATACAGTATATCTTAACGAAATAATTATAAATGTATGGCAAAATATGAACAAAACAATCAGATTTTTGCGAACAATTTCTTTTATTAATTCTTCAGTAAACATTTAAAGGATTTCTTTCTCCATTGAAACAAAAAGGATTTTGTTGATAAATTGTATTTGATATCGATTTGATATTCAGTTTTTGATATGAATTACACTTATTACAATTGTTAATTTAAAACAATTTGTTTTGATCATTGAAACTGTGTTCGTTTTAAACAATTTTAAAAATTAAATTAAAATAAATAATAATAAAAGAAATTAAATTTTGGAAAAGTTTTGTTAGTTTCTTTTTATATATATATATATATATAAAACGCTACTTTTTATTGTAAACCATATATTTCATTACATCGTCATAAATTATAATATTGGGAAATGCGGAGAATTATTTTTAGATTCCGTCCACGTATACTTGAGGACTAATTCTGTTTTAAAAAGGGTACTGACGGTAATTAGTAAAAAATACGAGGTGCAGATATTTGGTCTCCATATCGGGTGGGCCAACATTTTCATTAGGGCAAATGAAGCAAAGAAGATAAAACAAAAGCAAAGACACACTCACATTCATCTGGTTGTATTAGCAATGCAAATAGAATAAGCAGTAGAAACATAAATATTAATGAAGTTCTGTTTCCTTTCCAAGATCTTTGGCATGAGTTTGAACGCGGGAGACGAAACGAACGATGTCTCATTTTCTTTTTCTCTGGAGAAATCTTTCCTCAATGACCCGTTAAATGCGGAAGATAATTTTTGTATATGTTATTATAAATGGAACTGAGTCATATTTCTAATATTGTTTATGTCTCGACACCTTCGTAAATCAATTTCATTTCATATCGTCTGATTTAAGGAAAACCTATATTTATATTACATTTATATTCGTTTGACTTTGTATAGATAATGATAAAAGCAATTATAAAATTACTATTAATGTTATAATATTTTATGTATGAATTGGAACAAACTGAAATTAACAATCAATAATAATCATGAATTATTTTTGTGATGTTAAATAGTTAAATAAATAAAATACACTGGCGGAAATAAAACAAGGCCACTTAATTGTAGTAAAAAATTAACCACTTAAAAATTTTCATCGAAAATCAGAGTTCTTTTATTAATGAAAGGTTAAGGTACCCTCTAAAAGATACGATTTGACAAATTTAAGCAAATTTGGTTTTGTTATTTTTTTTTTCGATGTTATGAGGACCATTTTTCTTGCTTTTCTCATCCAAAGTCAGTAAAACTTACGGCAAAAAATATTGTTTTGTTTACATTTCATTTGCAATAACAAGAACCAAAATCTTTAAATGTTTAAGACCGTATCTTTAAGAAAATACCTTTCATTAAAAAAAAGAACTTTGATTTTATATGAAAATTGTAAAAGTTACAGCGGCTTGAAAATGATTAATTTTTACTACAATTAGGTGGCCTTTTTTTATTTTCACCAGTGTATATTTTCAGCAAATAGTTAGATATTTTTAAATATATTCAAATATATTTTTTCAAAAATGTATGTGAATATATATGAGAAAATATATTTGGTTATATATAAATATTTTCAACATATATTATCGCACGTATTTAAGCGATAAAAAATTAGAAATTTTTAAGTATATTTTTAAATTATAGTTTCCATCGTGAGGGATATGAATGTAATATATTATTTAAATTAATTTTTTTGCTGTTAGTATGTTTCATAATTAAATATTTCTAAATAAACATATTAATAAATGCATAATAGTTAGCGAAAATAACAAATTCTGAATCATATAGACAGAACCAAGTAAACTGAAAAGACCAGAAAATGTATGAAACTGGAAAAGCTAATGGAATCAATTTAACTAACAGTTGATGCGATTTCATAATAGCTATTTTTATTTTGCAACTACCCTAGTAGAATTTTGAACTTGGCTAAACCTGGGGCCTTCTTGGGCAAACCCTGTTCCAAGATTGGACCAACATTGGCCCTATGTGGGATCTTTGACGGACCCACATTGGTTTGAAATGCTAACCTATAAATTACCCAGTTAAATATTCCTAATATGGGCCTAACGAGGCTTCCCTGGTATGGGATATTTGATGAAATCCAATGTTGGCCTGATTAAGCCTCAGTAGACACACCTGTGTTTAGTCAACATTTATGTAAAATATTTGTTCAAAAATGCATCATGGAGAATCGAACCCGAGACCTGAACGTGAAAGTTAACCATCTTACACACTGAGCTACGAAGACTTCTAATGAAATGTTTTGTAAACATCAACTTAAGTCTACTATTGTATATATATGAGACTAATTTGGCTTGCCCATAAAACCCTATACAAGGAATGTGTGGGTAGGCGTTTGGGCCTGAATATGGCCCTTGTTAGGCCCTATATTGGCCCTACCTTCCAACCCTGCAACGAATTATCCAACCTTGGGCCTACATTGGCCCAGTCCAGGCTTACCCGTAACGAGGCGAACCCGGACTTTACCAATCCAGGGCCCGCTTTTTAACTAGTCAAGCTTTTTCCAATTTCTACTAGGGTAAATTTACTAATAAGTACTTGGATTTTTTATTTCAGTTTTTATTATTTTTTTAGAATGTTTAATTTTAAAATTAATAGAATGTTAAATTTGTTTAGAATGTTTGCATAAATTTTTATTTTCTTTTAATTGTTTTAGCAAATTTTCAAAATAAAAAATAAATATTTGTACTTGGCACTTTTTCATTTTTAATGACATTTTAAATATTTTGGGTCCTTTTTCACTTAGATTTTTAATTAACTTTATTAAATTTAATTCATATAGTAAACAATGGTTGATTTTTTTATTATATTATGGTCAATGGACACCAACTTAAACAACTTTGGAGATAATATAGAATTCAAAGAAAGGCTACCTCAAAGTTCTGATTATTCAAATAAAACACACACAATATTATATTTTGTACGAAGGCCCGAAATTTCGGTTTCCGGGGCCGGGGATGCAAGTTGACAGCCCAAGCGAAGCGAGGGCTGTCAGCACCCCTGCATCGGGATCCGAACTTTAGGGCCATGGAACAAACAATATTTTTTACACCGAAAGAAAAGAAACTTTCGGGCCGCGACACATTTTAACGTGCAGCCGCGGAAATTGAACTTTCGGGCCTCATTTCGGACCCGAAAGTCGGCACTTTTGGGCCTGAGGTGTGAAAAGAAATTAATCACTATAGACGATTTAATGCGAGAATCTTAAAAAAGTGCGATAGTCGATCTTTTCAGAAGAGGCTGTTATCATTGTAATATTAGCGAAGTTTTTATTACTCAAAATTTGTTTTTTCACTCAAAAAACTCGATATTTTGACGGTCCATCAGTTTTCTTAGTTTAATAAACATGAATTCCTTAAATGCTTGGCAGTAACTACGAAATTCGTATTTACTGTCAAGTATTCAAGGAATTCATGGTTATTAAACTAAGAAAATTAAGAAAAATAAGAAAACTAATATAGCTAAGTAAACTAATGGTTCGACTGAAACTAACAAGAATAATCGTTTTTGTTAATATACTATTAAACGTAAAGTTGCTGAATATGTACTTAGCCTTTTTCTTTCATTATTTTCTATGAAAGATATTGTTTCATTTAATTTAAAATGTATACGTATAAGTCGCTTGTACTTAGTGTTTTTTCATTTTAAATGGTTTTATAAATGTAAAAAATTAAGAAGAATATTTTATTTTATTTACATTTGACAGTTCTAATATTGAACTGTCACTATAAATAGTATAAAAATATAAATAGTATAAAATTTGAATATTTTAAAAATTTTAATAGTCCAAAATTTAACAAGTTCGAACATTCAAAAATTAAAATATTTAACATTTATAAAATTAGAATATTTGAAAATTTGGAAAATCGAACATTCGAGTATTTAAGAATTCAAAAATTCGAAAATTTAAAAATTTGAACATTCGAATATTTAAAATTTTTAAAAGAAAATTTTTCAACAAATAAAATATATATATACATAGGGAGAGGTCGTCATAAGAGGGGGAGATTTTTGTCGTCAGCCGGCTTCACTCTGCTCAAATGTACAGTATATAATAATTCATATATATTCCATATATACACAACAATATATAGTTCATATATGGTCCATATATAGTATAGTACAGTTTTTTCCCAGGCGAAGCCGGGGCTTCAGCTAGTATATGTATATATATATAAAGATAGGAACATAATTTCGATGTTTTGTATTTGTTTTTGATAGACATTTTTGCGACGATTTAGACTTTTTTCTTTTTTCTATTGTTCTTGCAATAAAATTATTTCTACTCAATATAAGTGTAACATTTATTATTACATGTCTTATTGATTGATGCAGTGATAAATAAATGTAACTTAAATGTGACTTTCAATACATGTGACATTCAAGCGTGTGACATTTAAGACACGTAACATTCAAATATATGTGACATTCGAACATGTGACATAGATGTCGGTCACCATTTTACACATATAAAAAAAAGCAAAAAGTTATATATTTTGTAAAATTCCCAGGAAGAGATAATTAAGAGATTATTATTTGTTCATAATACAATTTATATTCCCAAATATTTTGTTACTATAAATATATATTATACATTATTGTGACATTGCATATTGTCATAGGGTCAAAAAGATATATTCAATTTCAAATAATATCACATTTATTTTGATATATATGTGATTGATTTTATATTCATTTTCTATATCAAAATTTGTAACTAATTTGGTAAACATTTTTATATTTGTATAGACATTCGATAACATGAAATTAATATAAATTCAATTTCAAAAATGAAAAATGTATGTACAGCAATCAATTATATTTGTACATTTTAATGTATAATATATTCTTACGTTAAATAAAATGGGAAAAGTGTGTGACCGATTGCCATATATTAATTTCGACATGAGTAATGAGAGTCTAATTCAGAAATATTTTCTTTCACTTTACAGTAATATACAAATTTCTTCAATTTATATAATATATTGAAAGTGTATGAAAAAATATTATTATTTCATTCTAATAATTTGTAAAATCAATTTTTATACAACTAGGGTACTACAAGTAGAATACTTAACCACATTTGATATTTACAATGCATAGACACCTTAATTATTTACATTACTACAACATTTGTAAGTAAAACATGAGTTTTCATATCCAAATTTGTGTATAATTCAATTAATACATGAATATATTTGTTTTATCTCCTAACATTTTAAAAAACAAAAAACAATAATGTAAATGAAAACCTTTAAACAACCGTTCCTTTTACTTTGTTAAAAATCTTACATTTTATAATTTATTGATTATTTTGGAAAAGTAAGAAATGATTACGGATTTCCCTAATTATAATTTCACATGTTATTTATCGAATGCATTATTTAAATTGTCATTTAATGAATTCATCAAGATAGTCTTAGATATAACTTTTCATTATGTCAATAATGATTCACTTTTAATGGTGAGAGTGGTTTATTTTCGATTTGTAAATGATGACATGATAGACTATCAACAAACGTGATCCGAAAGACGTGAAAGCCACGGATGTGCGTCCGGTTTTTCGGAAGGTACTGTATGAAAGTGAGAGCGAATGAGAAAATCTGATGACTCGATGTTTTCGGATAAAACATTCGACTGTTTGGTAAATCAAATCAGTTGCGAGTGTGAATTTGGTGGATCAGTGTCCAATCAATCGCGAAGTTATAGTTCGTTATTTGTACCTTAAATTTGTGACTTATTTCAAACTTCAAGAAGGAGTCACACAGAATTTTAAAATGAAATATATTTGGGTAAGTGTTTTTTTAACTGACTTATGAAATTAAGAATTTGTTTTAAAAACTGATAAAAAGAGAAGATTATACTTTTTCTGAAATTATTTTATTTGAAGTATCATTTCCCTTATATTTTTCGAATATTTTTTCGAATCTTAAAATATTTAATTATATTAACTAATATTGAAAGTAGATGCATATAACTCAATGTTATTTAATTTATTCTTTGTAAAGTAAAATTTTGCAATAAAACTTTTGTGACAAGCTAAGTCCATTTTGAGAAATTACCATCGAAAAAACGCAGAATTGGTATGATGGCACAGAACTGCCAACAAAATTTATTGACTGATAAAGTTTACGTTTATCAAAGTTTCGAAAACTGGTTTTGCTATGAGGCATCAAATTGCAGACAGATATAAAACTCCATCTACTTGAAATAGATGGAGAACTGAATTGGTGAATAATGTCGTAGTATAAAATATATTTCAACATCGATCAACACTCAGAGACATATGATAGGGATTTTTAGTGTATTTAACATAATTTATTACTATGTGTCATGCTATTCTTGGGACGTGAAGGAAAAAAAACAAATTGTACTATAAAACATAGTAAAATTAGGCATAAATGTCGCGATATTTGCTGTAAATTCTCTTAAAAAATACGATATCTATAAAATAATAAATAAAAAATAAATATCTAATTTTACTATGTTTCATAGTAAAATTTGTTCTTTTTCTGTAACGTCCCAAGATTGGTATTACTTGTAGTAAAAATTCATGTCAAATGACTCTCAGTGAAGATACATTGAAGTTGATGCAGACTGTACCTAGACAAGTAGCATCAAACCCTGCAAACCTAGTCTCACAAAAGCCATCGAAAGAAGAAGTTCAAAAGACTTTTTCTTTGAATGCCGTAAAACAGATCGTTAAACTTAATCTTTACTGATAAAGCGTGCACTACTTCTTATGCATCTACATTTCTTTAAAAAAAATGCTGTCATAATTATTTTATTTGACATATAAAGTAATTAATTCTTGGTATATTTGTTTTACTTTTTTATAATATTTGTAAGATAAATGTATATATTTCATAGAATATGTTATTAACAATTTATTCCATCCATAATGAAAAATTTGATGGAAGGATAGATTTGGCCGAATAACGCGATTTGCCAATTTTAGACCTGTCATAGTTTATTCCGGCTCTGTGATTAATTAAATTTGGGCGCAATTTGAGATTTTAATTTTGATACTTTAAACTTTTTAGCAATTTTAAGGAATTAAATAGAAATACATTAATTAAATATATAATATATAACCAAAATGTCAATCCTGGTTATATATATATTTAATTTTGACAGGGTAATAATAAATTCCCCTGTCAAAAAAATTGACGTAGTAATACAATTAGTATTCGTATCTAGTATAAATATATAGTTATCCGACATAGGATTATGGAATAGTGATACTACATAATATACTTCATAGTTATTTTACATAATAAAAAACTTGTTTTTTTTTTAATTTTTGTAATACCCTACATAGTACTTTACATAATACCATACGTAGTATCTTATATAGTACTTACAGTAAAAAATAAAGTAGAAACAAGTTTTTTATTACGTGAGATAACATTGTGGACTAATTAGTATCACTATGCCATAATCCTATGTCAATTCGATATATAGTCATACTAAATACGAATACTAATAGTATTACTACATGATTTTTTTCGACAGGGTATAATCTGTAATAGCCTAATATTGAAGGTTTCACAAGATTCAGTCGACTTTCGGTCGAAAATATGCAAATTGCTAAGGATTAAATGAAAAAACCAAAGAAATTCCTTCAGATTATTATTATGTTTTAAAATTAATATAGTTTAAGGAAAAACTATATAGTCAAACACCTTGGCTCGTCCATTCTTTATCTTTGTAAGGTAATTCTTGTAATTTTCATGAAAATTATTGTACAATTTTGACTTCACATTATTTTGAATTTGTCGCTAAAACGATTTCAAAATTATTGTTGTTTATTTTTACTGAAATGTTCGTAAAATCACTACAAAAATAAAAAATACTGTTAAAATATTATAATCATAATAATTTTCTATTTAAATTGTTTTAAAATGCCGCCAAAATGATTGTAATTGTAAAATAAATATTATATTTGTATAAAAATTTGCATAATTAATAATAACTTTCATACTCGAATTCAAATTCCCATGTTTAAAATATTCGCTATTTGACAAAAGTCACCATGGTAAGACAGAATCTAGTAATGAGAAGAAAATTTCATCTCATTTTTGACAGGTAACGTAAAATCAAAATTAAAATGTGCGAAATATGATATTTGCTGACTTTTTTTATAAACTATTTTTGTTATTAGGATAAAATAAAATCAATATTAGGTAATGTCAATATAAAGATGTATTTTAAGTTTGAAAAAACGGGCGATAATCATGCGATTGAGGTTATGTTGGCCAAAATCGGAGAAAATAGTGTTGCTTAGCGCCTTGGCTCGTCGGGGCGCTGGCGCGCCCCTTGATATATTTTAAAAGATCTGGCGGGGTTCAACAATTTTTTTTTACTTTATATTTGAGTTTTTAATTTTGATTGAGGTTTTATTTCCTTTCATTTTCTGTCATTTCTCTTCTGTCTTACACAAAAATCCGTCGACTGACGGAGTCAATTAATTCTTGTAACATATATTTATTTAAATATATGGGACATTCCATGCCAAATCACTCAGTTATGGTATCGAATTGCATTTGGGTTCTCCGACTTGGCTAAAAATGTGTTGACTGTTTCATTTCAACATATAAAACCAAAAAAAATTAAAACAAATTATACAGTTTATCTATTTTTAATTATTCTATTTTTTTATTAATTTAGCAATTTTTTAGGATTTTAAGGACATGTTGAACTTTTTACTAGTTACCATAAATATTAAACATGTTAATAGGTTCATTTTTTTAAAATAAATTCATAACTATTTATCAAATGTAAAATGAAGGGTCTCTTCTAATAATTCATTTTTATTTTTCATATTTTAACAGAAATTACGATTTTTACATTAAAATACATAAAAGTTTCAAAAAATATTTTCCAAAAAACGTCGGCTTCGAATAAGCTGAAAATTGGTTCATATCTTGTAAAATACTTATATTTTAAGCAGAAAAAATCCGGATTTAAGTTTTTTGGTTAAAAAAAATGCGCCTAATTTAAAATCACTAATTCACTAATATTTATAAATAAACATAAGAATTACAATGAGTGACTTATATTAGGACAACATATAATCTAGACTTTAAGTTAGACAACATATAAAACACAAAACATTTATTTTTGTGTTTTATATGTTGAAATAAAGCAGTCAACAAATTTTTAGCCAAATTAAAAATCCCAACTGCAACACTTGAGTGACTTGAGCTGGTATGTCCCATATATTAAATAATTTTGTCTATTAAAAGTAAAAAAATCAGATAGAGCTCACAGAAATATCTAATAAAATTAAATAATTGACTAATTTATACAGTCCATTTATATTCATTTATACACGGACAATTAAAATACAGTAAAACGTATAATGAGTATAAGCAGAATTGTTGGACTGTCAAGTAATATCGGACTTTTTCGGTTAAATAGTGTATTTTAAGTCAAATTGAATAAGAATTCCTATATTTTTCATAGTTTCTGTAAGGCAGTATAGTTAAATTTAGTAAACACATTAGTTTTAGTAACAATTTAATAAACAAATCAGTAAGTAAATATTATCATTAATAGAAATTATGTAGACATTTGTATAATAATTACGAGGAGAAGGAGTGTTTCGAAGGAGTATTTGTTTGCGAGTATAGTAATTTTCATAAATAAGTGTGAAAATTAAACTATTATGTTCAATGATCACATACAGAATTCTTCTTAAAGAAAATGTTTTGCAGTATAGTAATTTTTATATTAAAATATGATAAATGAAGTCTGAGTCGTATCTCCAATACGACGTTAGTCACTGTTTATGTTTTAGTGGATCAGTGGCTATGCGCGGGACTTCGTACCTATGAGAACGGCGGATTCAATTCCTATCAACAACAAAACTTTGTCCAATTTAATTACCTATATATTCATAAATTAAAAAAACCATACATATCAATAAAGTAATTTGCAGTAATAAATAAATAAACCTAATTAATAAAAGAGAAATTATATTTCTTAAACATTACTAGGTGAATGATCGCGCCCTCCAGGCGCGATGCCTCTGACATTATTTTTACAACCGTACCTTTTATTCAACAGTGATATTTTTATTTATTTACATTTAAATCAACAATGATTATTTTATTTAAATTTAATTATTTTATTTTATTAAAGAAAAAAATATACATTTGAAAATTAAATATAAATTTAGCGGTAAATTAATTATATGCGATCCGGAGCAATCTGGTTCTAATCATCTCCATTAACAATGTAACGTAATCACTTTCTTCAAGTTTTTAGATCCCCCTTCCTTCATGCGATTAACATATAAATAGTCAATTCAAATCTTGTAAAAATTAACACAAATAAAATGTAAATATTATATAAAGAGGTTGTTGTGATAGCTTAAAAAACGTCAATAACTTGAAAATTGTATAATAATAAATTAATAAGTTAGAATATTTCCTCTAAAGCACATTAATTTTCACAGTATGCCCTGATAACACATAAAAATGTATAAGTTTTATGGAAAATTATTGTAAGGAGGTGTCCGCAATTTTACATAAAATTGATGTTAACAAAATGCTAACATCCTCCAAATAAGAAACGTTCAAATAAAAT
>JABFPJ010004809.1:0-13141 GCA_022817425.1 Gryon sp. ZL-2020 | reverse complement strand
ACACAGAAGCATTTTTTAAGCATGAAAAAATGATAAAAAATTAAAGAATTCAATTTTAAATAAGCTAAAAGAGCCCGATTTTACATATTCTTGAGAAATACAACATAATTTTAATAAAACATAACTGCAAAGAGGTTATGTCATTTCGAAGTTGATCTGCCATTGATATTTCACCTTAATTTAACATTTATTAAGTAGCATAAATTAAGAAATTGAAAATGGAATATACTTTTCTATTTAAATTTTAATTTGTTGTACTTTATTTTTTAAAATAATAAAATTACAATACATTAATTAATTTAGAATTATTGATTTTCATTTACGAAAAAAGGTTTAAAAAAGAATATTATAACCTTTGTTATGTCAGAAATGTCAAATTATATTTTAATTATGAAAAAACAATAACACTAAGTATATTAGCAACTAATATCAGGTGCATCAAAAAATTGATGTCTTCGAATTTTTGACAGATGCACCGTCTTTGATTTCTAGTACGTCATTAATTGATGCACCAGAAATTATTTATTAATATGAATACATCTGCAATGAATGGTTAATAACAAATATTTTACGGTACATTAAATACTGATGTGCGATATAGTGAGTATGGTGGATACATTGGTATGGTGGAGAAGACATCGGACTATCACCTTTGGGACCTGAGTTTGATTCTCGGAGAAATAGAATTTTTTCAATAAGATTTTAATTATATAATATACAAATATAAAAGAAAATAGAAAAATAATGTAATTATAATATATGAATAATATAATAAAAGAACATTATTTTAATTATGAATAATTTTTCACTTTTTGAATAAGTTCAGATTAAATTTTTCTAAATAAGTTATTCTTGTCTTTTTCAATAAGTGAATATTCCCTTTTTCAGAGAACAAGAACTATAACTTTAGAAAAAAGTGAATTTTCGCTTTTTCAAATTTGAAGAGTGTATTGGACTTTGTATAAAATGGGTTTAAGAAAAGAACACACATGTACCATTAAGCGGGTGACCGTCAAATGTCGCGCTTGCAAGCTCATTGGCTGCTTCCGTCAGCGCGCCGCTCGGCTAATGGCAGTCGCTGAAATAAAAATATTCTTGTTCATTTATCTAAACATTTTTGCTTTTAGATATTCAGTTTAATTTAACTATGAAATGGATTTTAGTCTAGTTTTAACCTGTTTCATCATATTAATTTTTAACAAGTATTATAGAGCTTTCAATTAACTTGATTTTCAATTAATTAGAAATAATAGAGTATTTTTAACAATATTCAACAACAGATTTTAACTTCTTCGACAAATTTTATATTCAGGCTTTAATATTAGGTCAAAATAGATAATCAAATTTTATGAAGATAATTTTTATAAGGAGTCGAATGTAAATACAGTACTGACTAATAAAGTATTTTAAAAATATTTTAAAAATATCATTGAAATCCACGGAGTTATGGAATTATTTTTTCTATCTGCCAACATATAATGTTTGTGCATCCAAATATTAGTATACCATGTTTGCATTTATATTATATTTATTTATTATGTTACCATATTATTGTGCTTACATATTAAGTTTACATTACACAAAGCAAATATTTAATTAATATTTGCTTGCGTAATGTTTGTACTTCTATATTCTATATTGACATAGCACAACATATAGTAACTTCATGCTTAACCTTACACTACACCGAAGATAAATAAAAATCAGTTCTTCAAAATCAAAGAACTTTATTTTTTTTTTTCTTGTATAAATCCAGACAGATAACATTGTTACGCGTCAGTGACAGTGGACAAAAGTGGAATTATCAGGGTCTCGTGCCGTAAACCGTAACCGAAAATAATCGAGCGTGATGACTTAGTGGCTAATGTTACCATATTCGCATTCAGAAGGTCGCGGATTCGATTCTCGTTGCCGTTAACTTTGATCAGATTTTCGTAGTACCCTAGATATTAAGCGAATGCCGTAGTATGCTACTAAAAGTCGAGGCACGACTCGCACATTTTAGCCCAGTTAAAAATGTCCGAATTGACATTCAACTTGTCAGGTTTTGAATCCGAATCGAAATCCAAATAGGATCCCGTTTCGGATTCCACATAGGAAACTTTTTTTCGAAATTATAAAAATAAAAATCGGAATCCGATTCGGATTTAATAAGTGCATCTTATATGATATCTATTGCTAAATCGACACATTCAAAAAAAAGAAAGTAATAAATAGAGTGTAAAGAAGATTCCGGTTCGGAAATTATTTTTCATTTACTCTTCAAATCCGAATTGGAATCCAAATCGGATTCCGGTTCGGAAATTGATTTTCATGCACTCTTTAAGTCCGAGTTGGGATCCAATACGGATTCCGATTCGGATTCAAAACCTGACAAGTTGAGTGACCAAATCCCGATTCGGATTCCGACTCGGATTCCAAATAGGCAAACCTAGTCGGATTCCAAGTCGGAAATTTTTAACTGGGAGGACAGTGACGTTTACAAAAATTATTCGTATAAGTCGAAATGTCTAATATTATATAATTGTTTCTTCGTTTACGCAAGAAGCATCAGAACAGGGTTGCATTGTATTTTTTAATATACCTAACAATATATTTCAAATACATTTCTTATATGTAACAATAATTTGACATATACTTTACAAATGTGTTTTATCTTATGTTTTTACACATATATTCTAAAAATATATTTTAAATATACATCAAATATATAACATTTTGTCGAAAATGTGCATATATTTCATATATATTTTACGAATATTTCGAAACATATTTTATTTCGTGTGAGCAGCTATGTAAACATTGGAACGAAACACACATTGTAAACATTAGACTGAGTCATTTTTTTTTGTTAATATATATGTCACAATGTAAAATTTAGCATGATCTATTACATTAAATTAGTATTGTACACATAAAATAAAAACCTAATTTACCAGAAGGTATGGTAACGAGAAGATATGATTTGAGGCATTAATAATTTTACTATATCATTATTGGAAAAAACTTGCGCAGTAGCCAATTGCGCATACTTTCAATTCTGCGCAGTGCTCATCTGCGCAACATTTTTCCAATAATGGTATAGTAAAATTATTAATGCCTGAAATCATATCTTCTCGTTACCATACCTTTTGGTAAATATTATTAGGTTTTTAGTTTGCGTGTATATCTTTTGTTATTATATCTACTCACATTATACTGTAACAATTACTTCGTATCTTCAAATTCATTTTTTTTACTGTAGAATATGCACTTCCATAGTAATACCGCGAGACGTTGTCAGACAAAGTCAAAGTAGTAACTTCAATGAATAAAGTCTACGAACTTTAAGTAGAATAATCGATGTACAGTCGTCCAAAAGGCGCGTACATCTCAAGCTCCCGCATATTGACTATTATCTCCTGTCTATAGCATCGGACTCGTAAAACTTGAATTATGACTTTCAAGTACAATAGATGTTTCGTTATATTGACCTTAGTATGAATAATTCAACACAAAACCGGATTTATTGTTTCATTACATTGTACGAGTCTTCCGTTTTTGTTGTCATCACGTGTGACAAGTTTCTGCACAAAACACACTCGCATGTACGCTCCACATTATATCTATATACTTCATATAGCACTTAACTCAGAATATTATCATTATCTCTAACAACATAAAATATTCGATATTAACTTATAACGTATAATAATTGAACCAATTACTAGCTCTACACTGAGGGAAATTTGAGAGGAATATTTACTAATTTTTTATGAATTTTTGCTAAAGAACGTACTAATCTGAGAATATATTGAAAAGAGCAGCAAATTTTACTGCTATACGTAGTAATATTTGATATTTAAGTAGCACATTAGAATAATATTTATTTCAAAATTGCTACTCTAATACCAATTTTTACTATGTATACATAGTAAAAATTGGTATATTACGCAGTAAAATTTGCGCCTTTTTCAATATGTTCTCAGATTACAACGTTCTTTAGTAAAAATTCCTCTCAAATTTCCCTGAGTGTATAACTGATCTATTTAATAGAGTGTTTGTAAAAAAGACAAAAATTTAATAATTAAAATAGAATTTCCTCAAGCAAGAAAGTATAATAGAGTAGCGATGAAATATACATAAAAAGGACTGACAAGGTTTTAATTAATTACGTTGATTACATTGTTAATACTTTATTGATAATGTAGACGGGAAGCCCCATGCATTTCTAATCAAAGTATTCGCAGATAAGCTCCCCGAATTAGCAGTTTACTGCGCACTTACATACAGTTACACAGCTAACACAATCTTGCTTAACAGCTTTTACGTGTTGTTGAATACAATTTGTTTCCAAAATAAGAATCAATTTTGCATGAATATTGCTAGCTGAAATTGTTTCATTTATTTTTCACTTATCTGTAAAACTAATTATTTTATGGAAAAAATTTGATTGTATCACTATATTTGCGGTTGATCTTTTTTATTAAATAATTAACAGTGTTATTAAATATTATCGAAATACAGACATTTTCATCTTGATATAAAATTTCTTTCATACGTACTTTTTTGTAAAACAATGTTATGATCTTTTTAGAAAAATAAATTCTCTTCGTCACTCCTTAATTAAATGAAAAAACGTAACTGTTAGTTGACAAACGAATTCTAAATTTCATACGAAATTTCATAAAATACACAAAAATACAATGTATTGAATATAACAAAATAATATAATTTAAAAACAGGAAAGTATTTTTTTTTATTTTGATGTATTCAATGAAATTTTCATCTGTTTAATTTAATTGTCTTGTATAAAAAAATCAGTTTTGTCCAAAGTGAAATCAAGTAATAACTGCATCAACTTTCTCATATGACTTAATCCCAAGTAGAAATTTTGCCATAACTTCCTTATGGCATCCTTATAACACTCCCCCGCCCTCGAAGTGATGAAGCTATGACATAAAAATTTGTTTTCTAAACATCAAATGTACATATCGCAAATGTATATAGCCCATGACAATCTACAGTATTAACACTGTATACCCTTAAAATTTCAAGTAAATCGGCCCAGTAGAATTTGCGTGATGAGGTAACAGACAAACAAACAAACTTAGATTGAAATGTATATATTAGTCGGATAGGATTTTATAAATTTACTGCAAATTTGACCAGAGCGAAGTCGGCTGACGCAAAAAAAATCTCCTCCCCTTATGACGACCACCTCTTATGACGACCCTCTCTTATCATGACCTCCTTCAATGACGAACCTCCATATGACAACCCCCTTTACAACAATTTTTGTAAAAAAATTTTTGTAAATTGAAATTAAATTTTATATAGCCTACGATTCTCAGCAAATGTTGAATAATATATCCTCAAAATTTGGTTCAAATCGGTTCGGTAGAATTTGCGTGGTGAGGCAACAGACAAATAACAGACAGACAATCATAGATTGAAATTTATATATTAGTAGGATTGCTTATATGTAATATTTTAAATATAATATAAATATAAAAAATAAATTTGAAAAATAATAAAATAATAAACTAAAATTTAAGTTTAATATTTTAGCGCCTATCGAGTGACTGATCATAGATGCTAGTCCAACATTAACTTTTTAGCGCCTTTCTAGATATAAAGAAAAGTCAACCAGGTTGGCCAGTTGGCCAGCGTCAACTCGCGAGCGCCTTTTCAGTTATTGAGAAACATTAACTAATTTAGCGTCAACTTGAATGCCTTTCGAGTAACTAACAAATTCTGACTAGATCAGTACGAATTCGGCAGCAATAAGTTCATCTATGCAAAAACCAAATTAGCATTTCGATAGTTAAAACTTGACTAAATGTACTTGTAACCACCTATCTAGAAACTAGACAGGCATAAAAAAATTTATCTCTACTAGTTCATCTAACTTTAGCCTCGATAGCGCCTTTTAAAAACTTGACAAAATTAGCCAAACTTTTAGTTGGGATATGCTATAAGATGAACATTGTATCTTCTAAATATAGAGCCTAACCAGGGCTATATTCAGGCCCAATACGGGCATGAAACGCCTTCCCACACATTCCATATATAGGGTTTTATGCGCAAGCCATATTAGTCTCATATATATGCTATAGTAGACTTAAGTTGGTGTGTACTAAACATTTCATCAAAAGTCTTCGTAGCTCAGTGTGTAAGATGTTTATCTTTCACGTTTGGGTTCGATTCTCTATAATGCATTTTTGAACAAATATTTTACATAAATGTTGACTGAACCCAGGTGTGCCTACTGAGACTTAATTAGGCCAACATTGGATTTCATCAAATATCCCATACCAGGAAAGCCTCGGTAGGCTTTATATAATTTACAATAAAATAAGAAAACTGAATCGGTTAACTCACATTTTTGAGGAAAAACCGGTTATCTGCAAGTTTCAACAGAAAAGCCAGTTAACTCCATTTTAAAACTTATTTTTGTATATTTTATGTATTCAAATAGATTGAAGGCTAAATATATTATGTCTATGTGTAAATATTATATTATGGATCTAGATTATACCCGTGGAATAAAGAAAATACCTTGGCAAGACTTCGGGTAGGCTTCGGTAGCACTTTGAATGAAGCAAATACCTCGGGAAATAAACACATAAATACACCCACACAGAAAACTTAACTACATGAATGAAAATAAATCTTTTATTTTTATTAAATTAAAACAGAACATGCGATTTAATAAATGATGTGTCAGTGAATATTTGAAATGTTAACCATAAATTAATTTGTCTCAGGGATTATTTTGCTGTTGTATTACAAATAGGGGTATGATCAAAAAGAACGTTATTTAAATTCTTGTTATTCAATTTATAGTAAAATTAATTAAATATGATAAAATAAAATTAATATTATAGAATTTAATATTATAGAAAGAAAAACAAGTTAACTGCGATTATTGTGAGGAAAAAATTAAATTTTAAACAACGAATTTACTTGTTCAGGGATAAAAGGTTTACGGTATCATGGATTCACGAGTTTTTGGGTTTACGGTATCACGGGTTTTTGAATTTACAGATTTTTTGGTTCACGGGTATACGGGTTTCGTAAACTCGGTTCACGGGTTCACCGGTTCACGGGATCGCGGGATTACGAAATTTTCGGTTTCACGGGATTACGGGTTTTTAGGTTTATTGATTTACGGGTTCCCTAAAGTCAGTTTACGGTTTACGGTTTCACGGTTCCCGTAAACTCGGAAATAATTTGTAAAATATTTGTTTATTGTAAAATAGAAATAGAAGGAAATTGTGGAATAATAAGTTAACTCCATCCTTTTTGAGGAAAAACAAGTTAACTCCTCTTTTCATTATTTTATTTAATTATATAACAATTTTTCATCGTAAGCATGTTTATAATACATTTTAAGACATAGCAAACAATATGTTAAAATAATTTGAAACTTTTAGAAAAAAATACAAAAAAATTTTTTTTAACTTTAAACGCAAATATCTCGAAATCAGTAAAAGTGGAGTTAACCGGTTTTTCTTTGCCGCCACAGATATATATATATATATATATATAAGTTTTCTGTCACAATTATGATAACATTGTACTTACGCTTATGCCAAATCTTCGTGGTTTACATAACTACACGATTAAGTATAATAATTATACGGACACTTATACTATGTACGACGGAGTATATACTTATACTAATACGACTCCGTCGTACATAGTATAAGTGTCAGTATTTTATTCCTCTTCGTATGCGATAAACGACTACCGCTATAAACGACGGAGTCGTATATGATAATATAGTCACTCATTTATTGAGAGGTTTTTTGCCTTTAATTTTGTTCATATACTACACAGTCATTTATGACATACGAGTCACTTTTTTTTCCGATTCTCCGAGTTGATAAAAACAGTATTTTTTTTGTTTGTTGTCTTATACCCAGATCGAATACTGTCTCAACAGTAACCCACACGATCGAAAATATATTTTCAAAATATGTATAAAATATATTTTTCTGAAAAAAATATATTTGTAGCAAGAAATTGTATAAATGACATATATTTTTTATATTTTTTCTAAAATATATTTGTAAGAATATTTAAAAAGTATGTAAAAAAATATATTGAATATATATATTTTGTATACGTAAAACGGCAAGAAATTATATATTTCAAATATATTTTAAGAAATATATTTTCGTTCCTGTGGGAAAACTTCCTGTATTATTTGTCTACATGTAATAATAAGGTAAACATTAAAAATTAATCTTGTGTTATTGTTGCCGTCATAAAAAAAAGCTCATAGTTAGATGAAAAAAGGGCTATTTGCTGTGAAACTGTTAAAATAACGAATACAAAAGAAAGTAATTATTTTACAACAAAAAAATTTGAGTGCAATACTGTATGGCATTTTCGCATATATAAAATAGCAAAATGAATCATCCTTCGAAGAACTAAATGTACAATACATATATATAGCAATTAATTCACGATTTACATCTTCAGTTAAAAAGAAAAGTATCGTATATTTAGCAAGACATTTCCCACAATGTATATGTGTCCTTCCGAATATAATCCTTACTAATAAATAAAATTCAAATTATGTTTGTTTGTTTATATGTCATTCAAGTAAAATCGACTGAATCGATTTCAACCAAATTTTGAGGGAACATATCTCTAGACCTCCAAAATAAAAAAGTCATAGAGAGGTCATAAGAGGAGTTCATATGGAATCCGTAGAACTATCTCGCGTGAAACTAGAAATTTAGTTAGGACACATAGACGGTCATAGGTAAAAGATAATATATGATTTCGCTCGGACGAAGCCGGCGATTCTGCTAGTTTTGCATAATATCAACTTCAACCTTAATTAATCATAACGCTTTTTTTACACTTTTTCAGTTAAAGAATATATCTGTGGTGTTAAAAAAACTAATTGAGTACAGAGAGATTCCATGTATATATTTAACTGATTTCTTTTTAACACCACAGATATATGGAATTATTTAAATTTATGCGTTAAAAAAATTTGCGTGAAAATGCAACAATTGACGAAATATTTTGGAGAAATGTCAATGCCATATTGACAAACATCTTATGGTATGTAGACATCTTTTTCATCGTCGAACGACTTGTTCCGTGAGTCATTCGAAATTCTCTTATGCGAGCAGAAGTTTATCGTTTCGCGAAACGATTCGCCTTTTAGGACACGACGAAACACGTCTCGTTATGCAGCATTGTTCGACGAACGAAACCCTTGTTACTTCTCTGTATTCTTGGGCCTTACTCTTTGTCTGTCCGTCTGTATTTCTCTGTTTCTATGTATACCTCTCTCTTTCTCTATCTTTCACACACGTGTGGGTACGCCAAATTTCCTTTCACAGGTTGTTACAACACACACTGAACCCTTCTATGACGCGTGACAAACTTATAATGCTAGCACTATTATTGTACTTTATCATTCACGTTCGTGCATATTTCATGTATAATACGTTAAATGATAAACTTTCTTTGTCGATGTTTAAAATCGCGTCATTTGTGTTGCAAATGTTTTTTTTCTTCTTGCATTTCTCGTTGCCAATGTTTTTATTAAAAATGAGAATTTATAAGAACAAATATTAATATTTTGAATTTGACGAATGGAATTTTTATGCAATTTTTAGTTCTTTATTATATATTTTCAGACGATGTATATACACTGCTTAAAACAATGAACCCTAAAATTTGAAAAAACATGACATGTTCAAAAACTTGCAACTCAGCCAGTTCCAATTGTACTGAGGTCAAATTAAAAATGAAGGACTCTATTTTTCTACCTTTATTCTGAAAATCTAATTACATTAACATATGAGAACGTAATTTTTAATTGAGTATAATGTAATTTTTTTGTAAATTAGATTTAAATCAAATTTACAAAATTTTTAATGTAAATTTCATACTAAATTCTAAACAATGTATATTCCTTATAATTGTTATTACAGTAACTTTTCAGTTTAGAATTAGAAAATTTAGCGTTTTTAAAGAAAATGGAAAATTAGACTAAAAAGCTTGAAAACTGATAAAGTTACGAGCCTTTGAAATAAAGTGCATTTTTCGACACTTTTAGTTACAATTCAAATTTTTTACCTCAATTAACTGTTTATAACATACATTGTTTAAAATTTGTCATGAAATTTACAAAAAAATTACATTATATTCAATTAAAAATTACATTCTCGTATGTAAATTTAATTACATTTTCTGCATAAAGGTAAGAAAGTGGAATATTTTTTCTTTAATTTGACGTCAATATAATGGAAATTGGCTGAGTTACAAACATTTGAATATGTCAACATTTCAAATTTCAGGGATGCCTGGTATTTGTGTTGAGGAGTGTATTTCATAAAAAGTACAATGAAATATGAAGTAATGGATGTTGACTAATTTTGTTTTTAATAACTGTGCTCGGAGAAAAATGTTTCGTTGAGGTAACGATTTTTTCGTTGTGACAACAAATATTTTTCGTTGATATACGGATAACGAGAAATTGTCGTTGTTGTAACGAATTGTTTTTGGTTAAGTTGATGTTGTTGTAACAACGACAACTGGTTGTTAATTAAACAAAAATAAATAAATAAGAATAGAATATACCTACTATTAGCAATATTAAATTGCTGTCAAATTAAATAATATCATATTGATTCTTACTTCCATACAACAAAACGAAAAAGCATACTATTAAGTATTATATATATTTATTTAAACATAAAAATTATTCTAAAATTACATATTTTTCGTCATTGCACATATTATTTTCTAAGAAATAATCACATGATTGAATACATATTGATAATATAAACGACAAAATAATTTCTGTTAAATAACTTATCACTTTAAGTTATAGATATCTTTAGATTAACATTGTCATTGCATTTTTCTAACCAACCTTTCACAATTTCAATAATTATTTCAGAAAAATTCAACTTCTGCAATAAATCCATCACCTTCTCGCACTCCATGCTCGAGTTTTCAAAACCAAAACATCAAACATAATGTTGATAAATTGAAATATATTACATGTCGGTAACATTTATCAACAGAACATTAAATTTTGATTGGTTGAGGAAGTTGATATGTAATAGATAATTTTGTTAATGTGTATATTTAAATTATATATTCTATTACAATGTTTGTTATTATTTATTCATTGTTACCCTTATTTATTACGTAATATTTAAAAATAATTATTGAAATATTTAAAATAATATTATTTTCGTTTGATTAATGACTTTTGTTTTTCCCTGAAACAAACTTTCAGTCATACTATATGAATGAAAAGAGTTCATGCCAGCAACGAAAAATTGTCGTTGTCACAACGAAAAACTGACAACAAATCAGTTTTCGTTGATAAAACGACAACTTTTTTCTCCGAGTGAAATAAGAATGAAAATAATTGCTTTTTACTTGTATGATGTAAAATCATTATGTAAATTTTTAATGTAATTTTAATAAAATGAATATAAATTGGGAATTTTTGCGTGTTCTAATGATAATTTATTAATTTTTCATTTTACATAAATTGTGTTTATTATTCATGTGACTTTTAACGAAATTTGCATTGAAATGTAATGCATAGATTATAGATGATAAATAATGTAGTCATTTTTCTATTTGGCGATCTTATTAAGGTGATTCTTCTTGGTCACCAGAAATAAAAAAAAATAATTTTTAATGAAAAATCGATGCAATCTTTTCTTCGTCCATTTAGTTATGCTCTTATACTTTATGGATCATATTTCATGGATTGCAAATGTAACTCCAAAGAATATTTTTATTGTCGATTTAACACACACTCGGTTAAGTTTTTCCTCAGTATATTATGAAAATAATTTTTTGCTATTCTTTTCATATCTACTTACATTTGAAAATTCTTTCCTTTACATTTGCTTTTACAAGTATATAAAATCGTTATCAAACAAATAAAAATTTATATAATCGATTAACGTAATTTAAAATAATTATAAAAATATTGCATGCAACAATCACACTTAACTGGTTTGTACTTTAATCAATTATTCAATTCAATTTCTTTTTTCAAAGACTCAAGCATTTTTCTTGAGTTAAATTTTCAATTACAACTCCATTTCCTAGACAAATAGCTATTATAAATTCTGTCGAAAAATATTTGCGTTTAATATATACTTTGATTCTGCAAAAAGCAAAAATCATATGTGGTTTTTTGCTTTATTTTTAAGTTTTGCAATTGTTCAATTCATGTAAATTGACTATAAGTGCTTGAGGTCTGATGAAATTAATTTTAAATCAACTATAGATTAAAAACAGTTATATCCGGCTTCATTTTTCTGCACTCATATACATCTTGCAGACATAAATAACAACGAAATTCAGTTAAAACTTATGCAGTTAATTGTACTACTCTTCTTATCAAAGTTTCAAGAAACTGGACAAAAAGCACAATGAATACGAAAAGCTATTGGCTTCGCGTGACTGGTACAATGAATCGGCGCCAACCGATGATATTTACGCAAACAGAACACCAGACACGCCAATGTTTATGATTGATTGACAGTCTGTTTGAGCGTATCCAAAATAATCCATTTTGTTGACAACTTTATTATCAATATGTATTTCCAATCATTGTTACATTTCCCAATCTTACACTACAAAAACAAGTGTCTCATTTTGAGACATTTTAGTTGATTGAGACGCGAAAAGCGTCTTAAAATTGAATAAATAAGACATTTTTGGTGTCTCAATCATCAGAAATGTCTCAAAATGAGACACTCGTTTTTGTAGTGTTCATATTCCTTAATATAATTCTTGGCTCACTCTAGTTCATAAATAAACAAATCCAAATAACATATTTGAAGTACATTCATTCAGTCTTTAAAGACTTTCTTGACATTAAACGAATAAAAAAATCACTATTATAGTTAGAGAATATTTTCTTCTTAAAATAAATTTAATGATTTATGTATTTTTCTAAAAGAATATATTATTATTTAATAGAATATATTATTCTCTAATAAGGATCATTCACAATTAGGAATAGTATATTGTGCAACTAGTGGGAAAAGTTGGCGATTCCACGAGAGTGTGATATGACGTCACGAGCGAAGCGAGTGATGTCACACACTCTCGTATGATCGACAACTTTTTCCACAAGTCGCACACG
>JABFPJ010004808.1:0-13143 GCA_022817425.1 Gryon sp. ZL-2020 | reverse complement strand
AAAAACCTAGAATCTGATTGATAATGAACATCTTGGCAGGCCTGAAAACCGCTATTTCATGTAAAAGAATAAGAGAAGTAGTGTCTCGCTTTGTACTTGGCGCGAGACACTACCGTGTCTCTTGATAAATAAATAAAAATAATTATAATATTAAAATATATCTATTCAATTTTACAGAAAGATATGATTACGTGGGCAAACTGTTGAAACCAGGCGAAGCTCCGACCAGTTATTCGGACGAAGAGGAAGAAGCTAGTCAGCAAGAGAATCAACAAAAAGCGAAAGACGATTGACCGCTAGGAATGAAATCAAAAAGACATATATCAGTCAGTTCATATTTCTTGCACATTGTTGTTAAATACTTGCAAATTATGTGGAGTGATAAGCCTGAAAAATGTATATCTATAAATAGAGAGGAATGGAAAAGTGTAAGACCTTTTTGTCTGTTTCTTTCTATACTTGCAATGATCCGATGCATTTCTTATTTCTTTTATTTGATATAATAATCATAACAAAATGTTGTTCATTTCCCTTCTATTCCAACGAATATAAAAAAAGAAGAAAAAAACAGACGAAATTCCACGTTTTTTGCAGGAAAAACAAAAAATTACTTAATAAACAACAAAAGGCTAAACGTTCGATTATTCCGTCGAACATATATAAATATATATTATGAACTTTCATACAAGTGTCCGCATTGTAGACACAATATGAAAATGTCGCGTTTATACTTGTGTACACAAATTTTTCTAAAGTCTTAGGATATTTTGCTACTTTACACAACGCGTTTCGAATTTTGAAACAGTAACAATTGTACACTTTTATCATTTATTGATATATGTTTTATTGATATTTTTTATAGTAATATACAAAATTTAAATATTTTATAACCAATAGTTTTAGTCTATAATCAAATTAAACAATTTTCGATGGATGAATGATTTGTTACAAAATTACATATTAATTTGTAAATATCAATAATATAATTCGTTTGTTAACTTCATAATAAATAAATGATGTACTTTTTTGTTATTCAAGTAGAAATAAATTTATATTATTTAAATTATATATTTTTTATTTATAATTATATTATTTCTTTTATTTTTTTATTGATCGAACAAAAGAAACAAAAAAGTCATGTTCAAAAACCAAAGTAGCAATCTTAATTTTTAAATAATTTAACTTTCTTTTCAAAATGTCGCTGGAAAATGTAATACTTTAGGTCTTACAAAATTGTCCATTCCTCTAAATATACCATGCCAGTATATATACTGGTTTATTTTTATGTCTTCCTTCTCGATGCATATCGTTAGGACACTGGTTTTTATCAAAGACATTTTTTTAACTTTCTATTCTTTTTTTAAGAATAATATTATTATAAACAATACAGGATATGTAAACTGATTCATTTTACTACGATTTAACTTACTTTGGCTATGTAAACTTAAAAGCGCCATTGAAAGAGAAAGAAAGAAGCATAATAATAAAAATGTACATTGTTTTATGTTTTAAAATATATAATTTTATTTCTATATTTCTAAGTATTTATTATAAAATATATATATGTGATATTGTTTTATTTAAAACTTTATTTCGCCATTTAAGGACATGTGGAAATTATGCATATTTGAGGTAAATATTTAATTTAATTTACAGTTTTTCACTTAAACTTTATTCAAATTTAACACCCTATTAAAAAAGTATGTAAATCTTTACAGTATAAATCACATAAAAAATAACGTAACTTTTATGTGATAATCACGTAATAAATTACCGTATAATTTGTTATTACAAATATTACATATTACGAAAAATTAATTTTTGTTTTAATTAAATATCATAATTTATTGCAGTCAACTTATATACTTCTAGATTCAACTTACTTACGAGAAACGAAGCGCCACCTTGCGGAAAAGTTACTAACAAGTGTGCTGCTATTTGAATTATTAACGTTTTAATACGGTTGCCGCCAAATAATTCAAATGACTGAAATTATTATCATGATAATATTTAAATTAATAAATTTAAATTAAAGAAGGATTTTATACAATTATACACATATTTAAATTATTATGAAAACCTTCATAAATTTATTCACAATCTGTACAAATGTATTTTACATATACTGTTAATCATATTTATAACTTAAAATAGGTAACTTTGTCGTTATCTACAACTTTCTTACATCACTTTATGTTTTTATATGAAAAAAAAGAACTTAAATAATTAACTTATTTTGAAATTAGTAATCCATAACCCAAGCTCATATATCACGCGACATTCATTGTATTACATTTACAATCGCTTATACAAACAACGAACAAAAAAGCACATATACAATACACAGAAAATGTAAACACATTGGTTCAACTTTTGTTTCAATTGGTAAGTGAAGTTTATATTATTTCATGCTCGATAATGAAAATTGAAAATAATAACGAATTACGTTACATCAAGACAAACGGTAGTTTGTCGACGCCAAGATTAAAAAAATATAAAAAAACGAAATTCAAATGTGGCGGTTTTTTTTTATGATTTATTTTACTTAAGGTAATTCATGATAATATTATAAATTTATATTAATTATTATATATTTATTATATATTAATATTATATATTAATAATAATAATTATATATAAAATTATAATAAAATACTTGATTTAGTTGCAATCCAATATAGACGTTTTTTGTGTATGTACATGACCAAAATATTTATATTTATATAGGAGCACACTTGAGTGTTAACAAAGTTTTAAGGGCGCCATATTTGTTTACGAAAACAATAAATAAGAAAATGTAAATATAAATAAATGAATTGTAGAAAGCAATTTTATGAACAATTTTAACATCGAAAATATAATTTTGCGAAATTAAGATTTTTACGAAAAAAAATGTTTTCGTAAACAAATATGGCGCCCAATTTTAATATTAATCACCTAAAAATCTGAATCCACTGAAACACCCGAAAATCAAAGCCCGAAACATAAACCAACCCTCAAATTTGAACTTAATAAATATAGTGGTGTGTATATATATATATATAAATATATATATATTATATTTAAAGTTTTTTCCTTAATAATACAAATAAAAAATAAGTTTATATTTACATTTTGTTTATTACGTATTAACTAGATCTTGTTTTGCATGGTAAAAATGCGTTTTTTATATATAAATTCAACTTTAATTCGTAGATTATATCTTTTCGTATTATTTATACACAATTTTTACCAACATTTTTAATAGTATCTTTGTTACATGTACACATCCATTCGTATTGCAATTTGTGCAAAAATGCACTTTTTTGTAATCCATATTTTTTATGTTAGATATTCATATTGTTTTATGTATATATGTATGTTTCATTTAAACAAATATATTTACCCTTTTTTACCCAAAGAAATAAACTTTTGTTGAATGTGAAGTTTTTACAAAAACATTGTTTCTTATATTTTCCATTTTTTCATAAATAAACAAAATAAATTTAAACAATAACAAATTTAGCTAATTTCAGCAATTTCACTAATTTTAGCAATTTTAGCTAATTTTAGCAATTTAACTAATTTTAGCTAATTTTAGCAACTTTAGCTAATTTTAGCAATTTTAGCTAATTTTAGCAAATTAACTAATTTTAGCTAATTTTAGCAATTTTAGCTGATTTTAGCAACTTTAGCTAATTTTAGCAATTTAACTAATTTTAGCAATTTTAGCTAATTTTAGCAACTTCAGCTAATTTTAGCAATTTAACTAATTTTAGCAAATTTACTAATTTTAGCTAATTTTAGCAATTTAACTAATTTTAGCTAATTTTAGCAAATTAACTAATTTTAGCAATTATAGATAATTTAACGATTCATCGGGAAAAGTTAACATTTTTGTTAATTTTGCAAAATTTCTTAAATAATTAATTGAACACAAAATCGGAATCACATTGTGAATTTATCACAGGAGATACATTGGGTAGAAAAGGATTAAAACTTCGGCAGTGTTATTTCTGTTGAATATATAATTTAACGACAAAAATAAATATCGCAACAATTGTCGTACTTTGTTACAATGTTGGCAAATTTATAATATAGGAACTTATGAGATAAATGCTTATAACCATTTCAAATACTATATGGAATGTATTTTTTAACATTTTATCATTAGCTAAAAAAAAAAGAAAAAAAAAGGAGAATTTTCTCTCACGTTCTAAAATCTCTATTTCTCTTATTAGTTAAGTAATATAATATACAAACACTTATATAAATAACATATTGATATAGAAATCATCCCTAATAGATCATTGTAGATCAATTATAATCATTTTATATAATAATTAAGTAACATTTCCAGAAATTTGAAGATTTAATAAAATTGCATTTACTAGATATATATAATCTTTAGCAAAACGAATATATTGTCAATATATTAATATATTCATAATATATGCTTAATATACTTTTAATATATTCTCAATATATTCATAATATATTTTCAATATATATATTCTCAGTTTATTTCTATATTAAAAATATATTTAAAATATATCAACAATATATTAACAATATGTTTACAATATATTTTTTGTTTTGCTAGGGATGTATAGTTTTTATAAATCTTCTTGAGGATTATTCTTTGATAATCGATTTATATTATTTTTTTATCATTATAATACAAATTTCAATGTTATTAATTTTACATTTAACCAGTTATGAAAATATAGAAAAATGTAATTTATAATACATATTAAATATTTCAAAATTGTCTGTATATATTCTGAGTATTTTTATAATTTTTTGAATCTCAATATATCTATCTAGACATGCGGCAGTGTCTCTGGCCAAGTATAAAAAAACTTGTATATTTTATATAAACGAATTATTGGAAAGCAATTAAAATTTTCTCGAATATCTTAAACAATTTTTAATTTTAAGTACTTTAAGCTTTTTCAATTACTTTTAGAAAATTTTGTCTTTATGAAATTATTTGATATTTCAACTCTATTATGTAATTAGTATTTAGAAATGGTTGTTCATACTTATTGAATATATTATTAAACTATCAAAACAATTATTCTGTAGATTTAATTGAATTCAAAATTGTCACTTTTTGAAAGTAGTTTTTTTTAACATATAAATGCTTTTTATTTAATAACACATTGATCAAGGTTCATGAATATAAAATAAAAAACGATTGCAAATTGAAAAATATCAATGAGATGATTTGCCAATTTGTCTGTACAATTAAACAACTTAAAATATTATGTATATGTGTGAACGTGACATCAATGTGTTTAAAACTGACAATTTGTATAATTATATAAAATTAAATACTTAAAATAAATATAATTTATTTAGTAGATGGTTAATTTACGTTAACAAATATTTTCAAGTTTCATTTTTACAAGTGAGCAGTATGTTTTATTATTTTACTTTTTTGTCAGTATAAAACCGAGATGGACAAACACAATTACCCAATTACTTATATTAAATTTAAACAATTGAAAACATGGTATAAATTTTAAAAATAATTGAAAACATTGAAAGTTGTAGAGTCGAATAATAAGAAATTTTATTTATAATCTTAATTATGAATTTATAAATTAATTTTATTTATAAAAGTAATGCTTAATAAACAAATTATATACTTTTGAATTACTTTCCGAATTAAAAAGCATATTTTTCACTGTTTTTACCAATAATAACTCAATAATTATTTTATATATACGAGTAATAAACTTGCCCATCTCTGGTATAAAATATCGGTCATTTCCATTTGCAAATTATACCCAAGACTGATCATAATTTGAATATTACCCCCATTTGGCAGCAATGGAATAAAGAGATCTCAACAACTCTAATGCTCTATTATCCGACAATGTTGTTCCCTGTATTAAAACCGAATTGTTACTTTCCGCCGTATTAATGATTTCATCTGATCTTTTTCTCGAATTAGGTGGCCTATCGGTAGAAGTTTTGTATCGTTTTTCCTTTTTGCTTCGATAAGTCGTAACCGGCGACGCCGTACTAGTCGCTTCCAACTTAAAATTTGATTTCCCGATTGGCAAACTAATTTTCCTAATCCCAGCAATAATATCCTTAGATTCTTCAGAAGAAAATTCACTAACCGGTAATTTCAATAACGCATTTAACAAATGTTCCTTTTCTTCCTCCATAGTTTTATTCATCGGACCATTACAATGATTGATCAACAGCAACACCAACTGTCTGACCGTAATATTATTATCCGCTTGCTTCATAACTTGCATCAAAGCATTTGAACTCGACTCATTTAAATTACCAAATATCTCCTTAGCTTTTCTAATTTCATTATTCGTTATGTTAGAATTGTTCGACAAATTTGCATTCTGTTTGTTTATTATAAACGAACTCACTGTCGTTGGCGAGTCTGTCGTTGTAAATTCTGTATTATCACTGGCATAAGCTGGTGGTAGTAGCGTAAATGCCGTAGGAGAATCATTATTATTGGACACCCATTGCCACGGAGTTGACGAATCTGTGACAAAATTTTGCGTAGTTATAAACCTCGATGAATCTGTTGTAAAAAACTCAGTTTTTAAGGGTACTGTGTCGTTGACTTCGAGACTGTTTCCGAGATTAAACTGATTTGGAGCATCCCTTCCATCGGTCAGTCCTCGATTTATATGTTGTGGATCTACAAACACCGTACTTTCCCATAACTGCGTCACCGTTGGGGACGAAGTCCAGTGCTTATTCGCACGACTTTGCTTAGTATCCTGCGAAACTTTATTCAAATTATAATTATCGTTATACCCTTTTCTATAATTTCGATAAACATTATTTTTCGCTATCAACGTTTCGTCGTCGTTTTTCTGCGTTGTTCCAAAAAATTGTATCCTAAAAGGTTCAGTGGGAGTTGTACTTGTCGTTTCGTCATTATTATAATTACTCGTCGTAGGCGCATTGTACTGCAAGTTTTGGTAATTTGAAATGGACAAATCTTCGCGACTATTGTCAGTCGTTTGATCGTAGGAAGGAAACGATGTTTCAGTTAGGTCATAGGACGATGGTGTTGACGAGACGATGTAATTGTCACTGATTGGCGTAGCGTTATGAGGTTGAACGTTTTTCCCATAAGGTTGAGAATTATTATACTTATTCTTATTCAAATCGAATGGAAAGTAACTGTCATAGTCATTGTAAAGAGAATTGCTTTTATTTTGAATATTATCATTGAACGCATTATTCACGTGGAAAGCGAAGTCATTGGTTTTCTCTCTTTCTGAAGATTCAGTGGAATCGTATTCATTAGTATAAGATGTTGAAAATATATCAGTTGTGGAGGAATCCGTAACCGTGGAATACGATGTTACTTCGGGATATATTGTCGTAGGTTGCCTCTTCCTCGCGGCGTTGATGTCGTCCGAAAAATCCAGCACTTCGCCCTTTTCCTTCGTCACGGAAGGATATTCCTCAGTTGTTGTAAAGTAAACTGTCGTAGTGTCTGTTTCTTCGCTTTTCGTAGGCTCCGTTGGTCTAATTTCCATGAGTACTCTTTTAAAAGTTTCGGGATCTTGCAAATACGCGGATAGCGCTTGGGTGAATACTTGAGCAAGTTCGCGTAATTTAGTACTGTTTGACTTCTTTGCTCCATTCAAAGGACCCGCACTCTGTTGCAACTCCAAATCACTTGAATCCTCATTATTAAATTCATCTTCACTTTCATCGAAACTCGTCAAATTGTTTTCCAACGCATTATTTAAATTAAACAATTCCGCGTAAGAATTGATCGTATGCTGCGTTAGTATTGACGTTGGAAGTTCCGATGAAATATCGTCATCTTTATTCTTAACTAAGGAATTGTTTTTGTTATTTACATTATTATTGGTGATGGTGTTTGAATCATTAGCAGCCGCCGCAAAATACAACGCAAGTGAATGTAAAGTTCCGGGTCCAGCGGAATTGGGTACAATTAAGCCAAGTCTGTTTTTGTCGTTAACTTCAATTAAAGTAGGAACAGTACCTTCTAAACCTTTTAACGATTGTAACATGTTCAAGACGTGCTCTTTTTCAATTTTAGGTCGATTATCTAAAATAGATCGTGGAGTTGTGTGCGAAATCGGAGTCGTTTTCTTCGGCAAGTATGTCGCTCTATTGGACGACGTGGATACGGAGGAGTAGGATGACGAAACGGATGTGGTCGATGCTTTATTTTTTTGCGATACGTTTTTTAAATTGTTTCTATAAGTTGGCACAGTGGGAGTATAAACTGGCGGTTTTGCAGTTGTGGTACTCGTGGACATTGAGTACACGTAGTTCTTTGTAAACGGAACGTAAGGTCCGAGAGTTGTCGTTTCTTTGCCCTCGTTACGCGATGGTCTTTCCGTTGAACTGGATATGTAATTCTTCAAATGACTTGAATTTATTTCAGGACTTTTAGCTGATGATCGCTGATTGTAATAATTTGTCGTTCTTTGTTCGTACGAATTTCCGTTTTGTGGACTCGCAGCCACAATTTTACTCGATTTCTGATAGCGTTCAGTTATTGATTCTGCCGCTTGATAATTTAAACCGCCATTCCTTTCGTTTGAGTTATCGGAATTAATGTTTTTATGATTTTTATGATTATTATTATTATTGTTATTATTATACTCGTTTCTTACATTATTAATGTTATTTTGGGTTGCAGAGTTAGGCAATAATGTTGTTCTTTCAAATGAATGTGTGGTTGGATTTGTAACTCGATATTCGTTGGTATAATAATTTGAATTTCCTTTATTTCGTTGCTGATTGGTTGACTTGTAATCCTGACTTCGGGTAACTGGTGAACCTGCAAAAATTTTACAGATGTTTTAAAATTGTCGAAAAAATTAATTTTGAAATTTCGGATGGATTTTTTTAAGCGACCAATCGAAATCGATTATTTAAAATCGAATAATGGAAATCGATTAATCGAAATCGATTATTTAAAATCGATTCATCGAAATCGATTATTTGAAATCGACTAATAGAAATCAATTACTTATAATCGATTAATCGAAATTGATTACTTAAAATCGATCAATCGAAATCGATTATTTAAAATCGAATAATCGAAATCGATTATTTAAAATCGATTCATCGAAATCGATTATGAAAATCGATTCATCGAAATCGATTATGAAAATCGATTCATCGAAATCGATTATGAAAATCGATTCATCGAAATCGATTATTTGAAATCGATTCATCGAAATCGATTATTTGAAATCGATCAATCGAAATCGATTATTTAAAATCGAATAATCAAAATCGATTATTTGAAATCGATTCATCGAAATCGATTATTTGAAATCGATTAATCGAAATTGATTACTTAAAATCGATCAATCGAAATCGATTATTTAAAATCGATTCATCGAAATCGATTATTTGAAATCGACTAATAGAAATCAATTACTTATAATCGATTAATCGAAATTGATTACTTAAAATCGATCAATCGAAATCGATTATTTAAAATCGAATAATCGAAATCGTTTATTTAAAATCGATTCATCGAAATCGATTATTTGAAATCGATTCATCGAAATCGATTATTTGAAATCGATTAATCGAAATTGATTACTTAAAATCGATCAATCGAAATCGATTATTTAAAATCGAATAATCGAAATCGATTATTTAAAATCGATTCATCGAAATCGATTATTTGAAATCGACTAATAGAAATCAATTACTTATAATCGATTAATCGAAATTGATTACTTAAAATCGATCAATCGAAATCGATTACTTAAAATCGATTAATTGACAACGATTTTTTTAATTTTCTGATTAATCGATTATCCGATAATCGATTATTTTCAAATAATCGCTCATCCCTATTTTTAATCTTTGATAAATGGCCGGAAAATCACTAGTCATAAAAATTAAAAAAATGCTAATCATTGTTAATTTTTCAGTTGATTTATTTTTTCTCGAGCAGCTGCCACCGTTTAATTTAATTTTACCTCGTGGAGTTGTCGATATAATTCGCGGTTTAAATATCGGCGTATACGTTGGTCCTGGAAATTGTGAGACGGTAGTTCGTGTGGTGGCCTGACTGGATCCCTCTTTAGACTGGGGCAAAGTTGATTTTGGCAAGTTGTCCGCGGAACTCGCTTTATTATTGTAATAGGCATTAAACTGATTCGAACTATATGCCTTATTATAACGCATCCCTTGCCTAGATGTAAACGATGCACTCTCGGCTAACTGTTGAAATTCTTTAATTGGATTAGGCGTCGATGTTCTGAATGTCGTTGTTTCGGTGTACGATGGAGTCACTTTCTGAATGGGCTGATTAAAATTGTTTCTCGTAAATGTTCGCGTATTATATTTTTCATCCGCGTCACCATTCGCGTTCGAATTAGAATGATAATTATCGTTATTTTTATTCACTCTTTCTTGGCTATTATAATTCGAACCCCGCTCATAATATTTATTAAACCCGCGATTTAAATTATTTATATTTTGTTTATTCTTATCGTTCTTTTCATTTAATATCCCATTTTGCTGACGATAATTATTCGACGAAGATCCTCGAAGAGTCTGTTCGTTATTGTCACTTTGATGATTTATATTATTGTTTTGTAATATCTGATTTATATCTCGATTTTGTTCGTGATTATTTTTCAGGTGTAATCTTGCATCCTGATATTGATTTTGCTTATTGTTTGTAGTCGATTGACCGTAAGGATTTGATCTTCCATTTTGTTGAACACTGTAATCCGTATTTCTGTCCAAATTAGAATTGATGCGATTTTCGGAATCTCGATGAAATTCCGAATTCATTTTTTTAAACTCTATACGTCTTCGTTCCTCCTCTGCTAATTGTTCCGCACTTTGTTCATATAACTCCGCTGATTTACTGCAGTCTACTTTAAACCACCAATCGCAAATCAACTGCGATTGCTGAAATATTGTTCCATTCGGACAAAGAAACGATATTTTTCGTCCATTATCACAAATATGAAAAACCTAGAATATAAATAACAATAATTAAAGGTATCAATTTTATATCAATAACATTTCAATACATATATAATATAATATAATTATTGTATTATATTATCAAAATATGATTATTTAGTTAACACATACTTGACAATTTGTTTCTAAATCAGCATAATATCCTCCTTTTAGGCCTCGGCAGCTAAAAGACGTAGCAGGAATATTTGTTAGAGCCGGAAAATCAATTCCAGGTTGACCGGATACATCTAAGAAAAAAATATTATATAATTAGAAAATATACTATTTAAAGTTGGAGTATACAATTATTGTTTACAACATTCAATAATAAAAATTAGATTCAAAAGGATATTATAATACACTATACTGGAGGGATTGGGACGTTTTTTAATATTATATATATATATATATATATATATAAATTTAACTTATGGCAAAAAGTATAAACAAGCATTGCTTAGACCGAAAGGAAAAATAGCAAATGAGCAAATAAGTGAAACGCAAATGTATGGAAGTTGAGTGTACACAGTTAGTGGATTAAGGACAATTTCAAAATATAATTAAAATAGAAAACAAAATGCAACTAAAATATATTTAAATTAGTAATGAGGAAAAGTACCCGCCCCCTTCAGCCATTCTTTTAGAAGATCCTCATTGCCAAAGAAAACTGTAAAAATATGTTAATGTAGGGTAGGTTATAATGTTATTTCATATATTTGCCAACGTCAAAAAGTGAGATTAAGGTATTTACTCTCTAAATTTGAATGAGTGAAAAGTGCACTTATTTGCAGAGTGAAACATTTTTTCACTTCAAAAAAGTAAAAATTTGCACTTATTCATAAGTGAAAAAATTTTTCACTTCCAAAAAAGTAAAAAATTTTACTTTTTCATAAGTGAAAGAAAATGCACTTTTCCAAAAAGTGGAAAACTACTTTTTCATAAGCTAGGAGTGCATTTCTCAATTAAGTTTCATATTTTAAGTGATAGACTGGTATGGTGGAGAAGACATCGGCCTATCACCTTGGAGACCTGAGTTCGATTCTCGGAGAAATAGAATTTTTTCACTAAGATTTTAATTATATAATATGAAAGAAAGTAGAAAAAAAATGTAATTATAATATATGAATAATATAATAAAAGAACATTATTTTAATAATAAATAATTTGTCACTCTTTCGATAAGTTAAAATTCACTTTTTCTAAATAAGTTATTTCTGACTTTTTCAATAAGTGAATATTCACTTTTTCAGTGAACAAGAACTATAACTTTTCAAACAAGTGAATATGCACCCAAAAAAGTGAATTTTCACTTTTTCAAATTTAGAGAGTAAGTATATAATATATTAATCACATTGTATATTTGGACGTTGGCAGTTATTCATAGCAATGTTAGTAAAAGTAAAAAATGACCTTGGTACACTTGATACTCGCCATTCTTCTCAGGAGCAAGTCTTTTAACTACATTTTTCAATGCCTCAACGTCTTCTTCTGACGCTTCGAGACTTGCGAAATCCACTTCCGAAAGAAATTCTGGCAGCTTTACTGTGTCGTCATTAGGCAATGTCTATAAGAAACAGTTGATCAAAAACCGATTAAAGTGTAAAGCGTAAACAGAATAATATTAAATTTGTTCTCACCTTTGTTTCACACTTTATTAGTACAATAGGAAGCACAGCACCTGTAAAACAAATGAAAAGAATGATAGGTTTAAGTTTTCAATAAATCATGTAATAAATTACCTTCATAATATGTTAAAAATATTATATATGTTATGAAAAATATTAAATTTTTGAAGAATTAAATATCATAATTTCAAAAATTGTTTTAAAATTCAATTTTATTGAATAAAAAAAAATATTTAAAAAATGTTGAAATATATTGCAAAATATTGATAATATTATAATATACATATATAATTCGAAGTAACTTTTTTTTAATAAAATTGGTTATATTGAACGATTAATCGATGAAAAAGTATCGATTATTTAAAACGATCAGTCGATTTAGAAGTATCGATTATTTGGAAGAATTAATCGATCATTTCAAAAGATTAATCCATTGCAAAGTATCGACTGTATCGAACGATTAATCGATGAAAAAGTATCGATCATTTCAAAAGATTAATCGATTGAAAAGTATCGATTGTATCGAACGATTAATCGATTAAGAAGTATCGATTATTTA
>JABFPJ010004807.1:0-13146 GCA_022817425.1 Gryon sp. ZL-2020 | reverse complement strand
TTCTTTTCTTTTTTTTGTTTTCAACTCGCGACGTACGCGTCTAATTCACCAAGAAAAAAATTAGCCACTGGAAAAGCTGCTTAATTATCAAAAAGAACGGATCGAGCAAAACAATTTCAATGAATTTCAAGAAACGAAAGCCGATTAAAGTCCCCAATGTGAACGACCAAATCGTTTTTGCTTCTTTAGGATTGTTTCTGAAACTTCGACGCTTAAGCATATAGTGGAAAGAATGGATTAGTTTCACCATTACAAAGTAGAAATATATTGATTGAAAATATTTTTATAGATTACAACATTTTATTATCATTTAATAAGATTACTTAAATTATCGCAAAATATTTGGTGCAATTGTAGAACGTCTTGTATGATTAAAATTTTGAGAAGCTTTTAACATCTTCGTCAATTGCAACAAAACTGAAAAAAGACGAAAACAACAAGTCACGCATAAATTCGACTAAACGAGGCCGTTACTACGAGTAAGCGACGAAGTTTTTCGGCCGAAAAATAACGACGACGAAAGGCACTTCCGTTCCGTTTGCAGGCGTACGTAACGACGGATTCATTCGTGCCACCCTTTATTAGCGTCGACCTTGGGAAACGCCTTCGCGCGCATAACGAATGTAATGGCGAACGAAAAATCGAACGGCGAATCGAATTTCGTCGGAATAGCACGTTCTCACGTTTCGAAACGCGAGATTCGAAAATCTAGAATGAGATCTCGCGCCATACATATGTTAATACTCCATCTGGCGGCTACATCGGCGTGTCATACGCACCAAGCGCCCGACCAAAAAGGGACTTATTTTGGCGGCGCTTTTATAATCACGATAAATTCGGCTTCGGCACACGTACACGAACAAACCTCGAAGGGGTTCGCTTCAGCTAATCCTGATTTATACTGTATAATCATTACAATTGTCGTAGTGAAACAACTGTTGTACAGAGTATTTGTCCTAAAATTACAATTTAACGACGATTAATGCGAATGACAGTTTTGCAATAAATCAGTAGTATATGCATTTTATGGTACTCTCGGTTTACGTTCGCATACAAGGTCAACTGTGTTTCGATCTATTTTCACTGATAAAATGGAAAGTATTCCCACGAAATTATACTTCTTTTACAATATAATTGCTTAATGCAAAACACAATTTTATAACACTCTTATACTGTACTGCTTCGACTTCATTTATTCCATTATATATTAGCGAATGACTTTTTTAGTTTTTATGTTTTATTGTTTAAAATAAAAAGATTTTTATCACTTAAAACTACTTTATATCTGGTTGTTGTTTCTGATGATGTAGTATTTTGTTTGTTGCAGAATTTAAGTTATAAAATATGAATTAAGAAACAAAACGACAATTTTGACATAATGTTACGAACTCATACATATAATCTACTTTCAATTTCCCATCGATTTAACAAGCATCCAATAACTTGGCTGACTATACGACGCGAATCTAACGACTCTAAAAGCAGATTTTACAGTCGACTTGTTCATCGTATCTGACTCTTCTGCATTTGCCGGCGCATATAGCGCCGATGTACTCTATATATACGAGATCATTAAGCGATTTTCGTCGCGGAAAGTGTTTCATAACGTTCGCCGATTGAAATCGAATTTACTTCAGCTCAACCCCGCGGGCGGTACATTTTGGGCACAGCCAACACCCTCAAGATTGCCATGGGCTAAGGAACTTAAGGCGCAATCACTTTATTCCATTTCCTTTAAAAAAAAACGTCGTACTTTTAATTATCGCAACGATGAGAGGAAATCGTTCGTACTTAAATTGAATCTGTAGAAAAAGAGGAAATTGATTTCTAAATTTGTTTGCATCGGAATCAAAACATTGTTGAAATTATCAATGTTTTGTAATTACAATTCATAAATTATGGATTTTCAATGCGCTAGACAAACAAACATCTATTATTCTTTATCTTTGTTCATGCAGTTTAAACAATAACGTTCATTGTGCTTGAATGCTACTAAAATAGATATATTTTTCACTTTTTTCATCATTGTTTTTGTCGATTATTCCAAATTTATACATTCATTGTTACATTTGAATTAGTGTGACTCACACAAAATGTATCCCAAGCAAATTATTATTCATATACATACTTTTCCTTATTTATGATTTTCAATAATAAATTCTTTTAAAAAGTTATCAACTATTCAAAGTGGATCTAAAAAGTTACAGCATGCCTTCTTATTTTAGTACTATTGATTACTATAATATTGAAACAATTAGTAAAGTTATCTTTCCAGTTTTTTAAATATAATTTTACAATTACATCATAATCGTAAACAATCAATGAATGATCAACGAGAGCTGACTTTACATTGAACTTTGTAACGAACGTGTAAAGTCCAATTGTTTTGATTTTTTTTTATTTCTCTCAGCTTTGTCGCTTCGAATGTTAATTATCGCATAATTAAATGCACGCGTTATCTTTTAGTATCGTATCCAAATAAATGGGAGCCGTGTGTGTTTGGAAGGCTTTTCGGTTCCGGTTTCTCGATAAATCGAAACAAGGAAGCCAATGAAAGTGGGATGAGAAAGAGAATACGGAGTCGAGAAAGTCGCGAGTATTCGGTTACCGTCGAGGCTACTATACGGGTGGTTTGTGCAGTCGAGCAAGCCTCTTGAATAGTTTATGCGGAGCTTATATGCCGAGCATGATAACACAACGATAAGCGGTCACGATGCTGAGTTCTTAAGGGTTATCTCACGACAGGCCAACCAACTCTTCGCGCAAAGACAAATAAAAGTGTACTGATGCGAAAGCTGAAGCGCTATCCGCCTATCTTTCATAACACGCACAACTTTCTTCTTCACTTAACAATCACCGATATCTATCGAAAAAGCACGCCGATCGAGACTTGCAAGAATGTTCATATCAACACGCTCACTACTTTCATGTTATTAATTATACTTACAAAAATAGCTGAATTGTTCCAAAAATTAACATTAACATTGTTAAATATACACTTCAATAACAACAAATTTAGTAAAATTTCCAAACTTTGCAATAAAATAAGTTAAATTAAAAAAAATTAAATAACATTTACAATGTAAAATTTTACTTTGAATTAAATCAGGCGTATATATTTGGTATTAAAAGAATAATTTTTGTATTAAAAAAATTAAAATTGGAATATTTATGTCATCATGTTGGACATAAAAAGATTAGAATGTCGTGACTATGGCAATTTTGCAAGGATTCAATTCATTGATTCCCTCGTTAGGTGTACATGGACGTTAGGGCGGTTTTCCAGTGTTTTCCACTGGACATTCCGTGGTAGCATGTTTCAACCACGAGGAACTGTGGAGAGTCGGAAGGGGATTGGGGGAGAGAGACATTCGGTGCTAGCCGATTTATCATCCGTACGTCGCGTCGCTGCATTTGTTTTTGTTCCGCGACCATGACTCGACGTTTTTTTATTCACCGGACAGACCGACCAATCAAAACTCATGAAACAATCCCTATCGAAATGAGCCGATTAATTTCGCTGTAGCTAATCTACTGTTAATCAATCTTTATTTCACTACCGATATAGGTGGGATCAATGACGCGACTCACTTTCAATATTAAGAATCAAAAATGCAAATAATTCGGCAGCGATTAAATTTTGTTTTTACGCTTATAATGGGGAAGAAATTATTGTTGTTATTCGACAAACGCCAGAGGCGTATTGATTATTGACAGCATGAGATGAAGCCACCCTTTTCTTTTCTTGTCTTCCGTCCTGCGTTCTTATTGTGTCGAAGACTCGATTTAGAACCTTAATTATTTCACTTAAAATGTATTTTTATATTTTATAACAACACATTTCGCACACTTATACATTCATTAAAACTTCATTTCCATTTTTCTACTTTTTTCTTATATCAACAAACAATCTTAATGAGTTATTTTAGTTGAGTGTATATTTTTCTTGTTATTTTTGATTATTAAAGGAATATAAAACTGATATTTAAACATATATTACGAAAAAATAGATGTAAGTATTTGTTTTGGATTTTAATTATATCAGAACCCTAACGGAAGAAAATATATGCAAAAATATATGTGAATATGTGCACATATATTTTTGGCAAAAAGTTATATATTTTGACATATATTTTGAATTATATTTTTTCCCGTACGGGAAATGGATTATTTATTTTAGTTATTGTTGATGTTGAACTGAATAATTTGTTGCATTAATTTCTGATAATCGAATTATTCGATTTTATCGGCAGAATAATTGCAATTTAATTGGAACAATGAAAATATGCAATTCGCGACGACGAACGTCGCACGTTTTGATTCTGCAAAAGCGGGGCGGAGTTCGATGCGCGATTATTATGACCCGGACTGAGCCTTGAACTTGCCCTACGATAAGTACGCGCCGAGTTGCTTACCAAGTTGCAGTGAAACCGCGCGCCGTCTACGACGCCGGTTACGAGCAAGAGCCAGGTCTCAATCAATAATCAAGCGCCGTGCATAGCGTTTCGTTAGGAGCCAACAAACTGCCGTGAACCAGGCGATGTCGCATTTAAAAACGAGACGCCGTCCAATTATATCGCTTGCTACAACCAAAAGTATCTCAAATTCGTCGAATGAATATTTATGATGCGTGCTTGTTTCAATGCAATTTTTACGCCTTAAATTCAACTGCGCGAATGTTCGAGATGATGTTAACAAGTTGCCGTGTTATTTACATCTTTACGCTTGTTAAGTTTGTAATTAAGGAAGCACATTGTGTCGAGACAAGTCACTTAATCCGTTTTATTATACGACTTTATTATAAAGATATTAATTCTTATTTTGGAAATTAAATTTATGTTAAAAGTTAATTTTGTTTTAGTTTATTAACACGCAGTATTGTAGACATAATGTCAGAATATAATTTATTTTTTACTATATAATAAGTCATATCATATACACTATAGACTAAGAAATTCCATGTAAAAATAACGTTTATTAACACATAATGAATTAAGCTTCTTGAAATGCATATGTTGTTTTCATCGTATATTAAAAGGTTTTTGCATATATTGATAAAATGTGTATATCATATTTTTTAATAGAATTTCATTATTAGTGAAATTCTTGTATAATTTTATTTTATAACTTTTTTACAACAATTCCATACTGAAAAATTTCTATTATAAACATTAACAGTAAATGCAAAATTATAACAAAAGAGAATAGTGGATTAGAACAAAATAGGATATTAAATCACTAAAACGCAAATGCAAAGAATTAGTTGAATGTAACTAGAATGTAGTTAAATAGTTTAATAAACTTAAAATTTAAAAAAGTCGAAAAATTTAATTTGTATTTAAACTATATGTTCTGCGCCAAATTGAACGAATTCCTTTCAGTTTTGTTTTGTTGAGTTAATATCTTTAAACAAATGAATCTTTAAATGATGTTTAATATTTGCAAAATATATATTTCAAGATATGCAGTCAGTTATTCAGAAAAAAACTAATTACTTATTGTATTTGAATAGACAGCATTGCTACATATTGTCCAAAACAATCACGAAATTGTCTAAAGCCATAATTACGTCCACAATGTGCAAACATTCGCATGAAAAGCGTCGATTAAGTCGGTAGTAGTACATATCCGACCTTCCGTTCAATGTCACTGCAATAAACCACCTTAGTTATCTGTATTTCTGTATTTCTCTCCGGGATTCTCTCGGCACATTCAGGCATTGGGGCCAAGTTCACGCTATATATAGGCACCTATACTGTAGGTTCATCCGCATTTATAGCGGCCACCCTCCAACCTACAGCCCTGCACCAGCCAGCCAGCCATCCAGAGCAGCTGGTTACATGCGAATCGACCCGAGTTGACTACCGTCGCTTCTCTGACGAGTAACTATATTTTTTTTTTTTTTTTGCAAATTCACGTGACCGTCACTTCGACCACGCGAAATACAACGAACATTTGCCATTTTTCCCACGCGAGCTAATTTAGTAAGACACCAAACGTAAACGATGTTTAGCGTTTTATTTACGAAATCACCGCCTTTGAGCCAATTTGCGCGAACGAGAGGGTAAACACCGAGACAAAAGAGGCGTGTTCCTCTGACGAGTTTGCAGTTATGGCGCTTCAATTATGATCATGAAAAATGCTCTAATAGTCTGGATCGCAACAAATTACGATGAATCGCGCTTAATGCACGTTGTAAGCGTTGTTAAGCTCCTTCTTCCACCCGGGCCACTCAGTCAAGGCATAGGTCAATTAGAATTTGCATTGCAATTTTCGAAAATTTGCGATGCTTAGTAATCAAAAGTATTGTTATTAATATGATTAGTCTCTTTATTTTTTATAAATCAGAGCAAAAGTTAAAAGTCGTGTATGATATAATTTGCAAGAAAATTATCTTATATAGAATGAAAAAGGTTTTAAAGTTTGTAACTTATTAAAGAATTTTTACATTACAATGTCACATAATTTGAAACATAGTTGACAAGAAATCATGATAGTTGCTTTTTTCTCGAGGAAGATTTTGGGACAAGCAAAAAATCCGGTTTTCAGAACGTAAGTGCGTGTGCATTTTGGGATATAAAGTATTGTAATACACTTCAAGTAACACCTTGACAGAAAAGATGTTTTATCAATATGAATTATGAGCGGGGAATAATAAATAGGTGTAAGTAGCGTGTGAAGAATAACGTGTTTCAAATCGGCTGGTCTGGATAGGCCGATCTTGTTAAACGAATAGCAGGCAATAAAATGACGTAATTGATGTGTTAAAAATAAGTTCAAAATGATATAAAAAAAAATAATGTTAACAAAACGTGAACCTTTAATGAGACCAATTGAGAATAAATTCATTAATAGAAGCAAAGGAAAAAGAACAAAAAAAACTTACCTTCTTTTCCGTAAGCTTCTCGCACCGCCTCATCTTGCATATTTGATGACTTTTGTCGTTTCTACAAGGTGCGCAATCACCACAATTATCCTTTCGCTGACAGCCGATGCATTCGCCACATCTTTTACGTTTTTTCTTCGCTGGCTTGTCTCCAAGACCACCATCGCCATCACCATCTCCCATACCAGATCCCATATGATGAGGTCCACGATTGGCGGTAGAAGACACGGCGGCAACTTGACCGGAACTTTCGGAATTCGCATTATTCACGGACCCAGGTCCGCCACTGTCCTCCGACTCCATGGACCCTGCGCGAATTTTTCTACGCTCCTTTTTGCGGCCGTCAATGCCTATCACCCTAGACGTGGGCGAAGAGTCCAAAACAGTGGACATGGGGTTCTGGAAGTTTGTATGATGGAGCTGGGGATACTCCTGCTTCACAACGGTCAAGACCGTGTGATGAGGATGCCCTGGAGGTGGTGGGAAACTCTGCACAGGATTGGACCCGAGCAGTTGAATGTGTCGTTCATCCAGAAGCTGCTGTTGAAGTGCGGGAACTTCCCTTGCCTGAACAGGTGCTGGAACCAGAGGATATCCGACAGACCCCCTGTGTGGATGTGGTGCTGGCAGTGGGGTCCCCAGTGTATGAAAACTGGGGAGCCCAACTGCCGAGGTCACCGGCGGGGAATGTGAAATGGAAGCTGGCGAAAGGGGAGTCAGAGCTGTGAGTTGCGGCTCCGACTCGCTGGGAGCCGTAAACTGACTGGCGAAGCTTGGCAGCACTTCATTTCCGCCGCCTTTGGACTCCCAAGGTCTGTACTGACTGTTGCCTAGAACCACCTCACACCTCGAGTCAATCAGCCGACCCGTCAGACCCTCGTAAGCATAGTCCCAGGATGAGGCCAGGCCTAGACCGATGTCCTGCGAATGCAGGCTGGTAAGAGACGTGGATCCGTCCATGTGTTCTGACGCGAAGCTGCTAAATGGCGGCAAATTGCGGTTCGGGTCGCCGGGTCCCACCGTGCCCGGTGAGGTCGCGATCGCCGCCGGAGGGCTCCCTACCCTCTCGGTGGCGACGACCTCCGTCTTCACCTCTGCGCTCATCTTCTCCTCCCCATACTGGCCACTCTCGCGTCCGTCCTTGCCAAAATGCCAAACAAACTCGCGTATATCTCAAAAAGCTATCGTCACGTAAACACCAAGATGGCACCCGCTGAGCATCGTTTGATCAACAGCACACTGATTATAGCACCCTCTGGCTCACTTTCTTCGTACGGCTCGCAACACCCGACGCACGCGGACAGCTTTTATCACTCACTCTAACGACATCTAATTTTGTTTTCTATCTTTTTCTTGTTCTACTTGCATTTGTAATATCACTCTGTTTTGTACTCAACAGGTTTAGGCTACGAACTGAAGTAGATCAGTTACTCAAAGAGTATTGTGACAGTGGTGATTGGATTGCTCGTTAATAGTCCACCGTTGGTCGACTGGTCCACGAGATCCTTGGCAGCAGGTTGACGTTACAGGAATATCGTTATCACGTTTACCGAAGGGCTTCGTCTTGTTTTGCTCCTCGAAAAAATTAGTAGAAAAATGGTTAATTCTTTGGTTTACGTTTTTTTTTGTCTTCCTCTTCTTTGTTCCTCTACTTATAATTATCTCAGATTTGGCACTGACGGATTTCTTGCAATTTCTTTTCCTTTTAGCTTCAAATATACTTTATACAATAAATAAATATTATAGCTCTTAATTTATTTTTGTTCGCTCTTGCCGTTTTGTTTTCTTTTGTTCCTGAACTTAAGCTCTTCGAGATATCTTTTTTATTTCAATATAAACACACTATTTATTTATTTATTTATCTTTCTCTCTCTCGCTCGCTCGCTCTCTCTCTCTCTCTCTCGTTTTGTAAGAAAATATAAATCACTTGAGGTTAATGTGGCTTGTTAGAAGGCGGTTGATTTGTACGATCTGTAACAAGAAAATAATTTGTGGTTAGAACAATAAACTACTGTTTCATCGTTTGCTTTTGTTATCATTACACACTATTTAGATAAAGAAACGGTTTATAAGTCTACAGAAGACATTCCTGAGGAATTATTGTGGAAACATGTCAGGTGGTATTTCATGGACAAAAAAACGGCACTGGGTTGCAACGTGGCACGATTTTCGCTGCGCACTGGGCACGTCGTTTCAAGGCTACTATTACGTTCAACGACCACACACCTAACCAACGGCTTTGATACTCTCACGACTTGCAAACTTGTGTATACTTCATTCACATCCACACACTCTCTGTGCCAATCGTTTTCTCTTTTCTTTTGCTTTGCTTTGCTTTGCTCTGCCTCGGCGATTCATTAACGAGACATTTCGGCGGCAACAATTAACCGCCATTTTTAACAACCAACCGGCCACTCTCGATAATTAAAATTATGAAATATGCGAGACCCGCAGCCATCGCTTTGTTGAAATATCGACCGCGTTTGTCTTTGTAAAAGGGCTAGAACTTTCTCTTTTTTTTTTTTTTTTTTTTTTTTTTTTCTATACTCCGTCTCCTTCAATCCCTCGGGATATGGAAGATGGACGATGCATCTTTCCGAATCGACAGTGCGGTTGTCACGTTGCAACGTGGCTGCACAGCGTGTTTCATTTTCGCATAAAACAACAACGCGCACGTGAAATTGCCATGTCATATAGATGACTAGAACCTGATAGGAAGCTCTATCCACCTCTTTCCCTTTAACCACCCACGCTCGCTCGCTCGCTTACTCAACGTAATAGCTTTACAGCCGCGGTCGACGGAGCTTTCGCTATCATCGGCAACTTGCACTGTCGATTTTCATCCTGCATCAATTGCTACGAAAGTGAAATGCAAAGCGATTTTCACCAAATAATACCCCGATGCTTGATACTCAATGTCTCACTTTTGGTTTCAGTTTGGATTATTTTGTTGTCAGAGGGACGCTTATTATTGATTCGTTTTGTCAGCATTTCTATAGGCATTTTTTTAAATATAATTGCGGTTTATTTATTATTAAAGGTGTGCTTAAAGTAACTAAGAAATGTACAATTATTCTGTAGAAACTGTCTGATGAAGTCCGTCTGAAAAAATTGATTTTTTACATCAATGTTTACTATGTAGTAATGACCTAATGCAACCTTTTAAAATTTGAGAATGCGCAATTGATCTTTTCATGATTTATAGAGATAAAATAACGCGAACTTTCGACTTTAAAGGTCGAGTATCTGATGATAGCGATGTGTAAAACTCCGTGAAGTGTCATGATTTAAAACGACCATGATAAATTATAATGATTTGTCCATAATTAAGTTAAAATGTTGTTTTAATTTTTTAATGATAAAAAAACGAGAATTATGGATTAATATGAAACTTAAGAATGTAATGCAAATATTTTAAAATGCTTTAATTCATGATTTTTCCCTTTTTTACTATAAATATAATTGGAATTAATTAAATAAATAAAAAATTGTTTTGTTTAATTTGATGATTTAAAAAAGAAATACATATTGTTCCAATTTTAACAGTTAAAAACTTACATTTACATTAGTACGATTTGGTTATAAACTGAACGTCATTATTTTTAAGCCTGAGCGACGCTTACGTTATTTCAAACTACTCTTGGTAGCCTTTATGCACTTTCGTTGAATCGACCATAGCAAACGCACAAAAATTCAATACTGCCTCGTTCGCCCATAGTGTACGCTCCGTCGCGCCATATACCCAGTGTTACCAAATGTTATGTCAGATTTTTTCGAGCTACACGCATTTATTCTCCAAAATTTCTTCGAAATAATTTTAAAGACAATTGTAAAATAAATACATTATTCTTTATATAAAAATGTACTATACATTTTAAATAAAACAAATATAAAAAAATATATTAAATGAAATGTATCAAATAATATCAACAACAATTTTTTATGCCTTTCATGAAAGTGTAATTACTGAATACAACTTAATGAATTGGATGAAGGTATTTTTTTTCAAACGGCAGTTCGTGTTCGTGTGTTCGCCGAAAGCAATCACATTTGAGTTAATTTTTCGATTTTTCGCATGCCTCGGAGGCCTATCGTTTGGTAAAAACATTGGCATCTCCATTGGCGAGATCTCGGGCACTTTTCTTGTATGCAATTTTATCGTTTCGCAGAAGCGACCAAAATGAATTGTGCGACAACTACAATTTTAAGAAAATTGCGCTATTTTAATTGAATTGTCTATTTTAATTAAATTTTAGAGAATTCGTCTCTGAACATGTGTAACGAATCATATGTTTTGTGTTCATTTTTTGCGTTTGTCCTTCTGAACATTCCATTTGTATCACTATTTATTCCTTATTGGTGACCTAATTTAAATATTTTGTTAATCGAGTTATTTTTTATGTTTTTCTTTTTATGTATTTCGTTACTATATTTTGATTATAAATGCTGCATTTCAATTTACACGAGAAACAAAAGCATCATTAGATTTAATAAAAAATGTTATTGCAACAATAATGTATGATATAGTAAAAAATATTCCTATTTCTGTCTCTTTTTTACACATTGTGTCAAAAACCGGGCTAAACGATCGAAAATTGGTGCTTCTACCTTAAAATTTATATGTGTATGTTATAATTTAAACAACGTACAACAAAAAAGTAAGGTCGATATAGTAAAATCTACTCGGTCAAATTGGTTATCTTAATATATCTTTCAAGTAAAATTAGTGTCGTTTTTATTATTATTATTTGAATAAAAGTAAAACTAATAAGTTTTGTTTTAATGTTGCGACTGTTAATACATAATTAATAATTATATATTAATGTATTTTGTTATTTAACATATATTTTAATTTATATAAAAACATTATATTTCTTTACATTTAGTTATATTGTTTTACATTTAAAAGAAACTTTTATATGTTATAAGAATCTGTTAAGTTGTAACTAAAACGAACAATCTAATTAATGTTTTTAATATAATCAAGTGATGAATTATTAAAATAGAATTTACTATTACACATAATGCAATCATTGATTTTTAATAGTATTCAAAATTAATATAATAATAAAACGTAAACCTAAAATGTTATAGTTTTATATACTACCTAGTTTGATTATATAATAAAAGTTTAACATTATTTAGATGCATTTGTTAGTAACAAATATAAAAAATAATATATTAATAATAATATGTTATTCATCATTCATTTAAAACATATATCACGATACTAATGTGAATGTTAAATATTAATGACATTACTTTAATGAATAAAATTTCTATTAACAGTTTTTTAACTATTATTATTCCGTTCATGTTGGATTCTAGTAATTAATTTGTTTGCTAGCAATCAAAAAGTGTAATATACAGCTTTAGGAAAATAATAGAAAAAATTAAAAATATAAAAATGTTCTTATTATCTCATTTTAAAATTAATTAATTTTATTTTAATCTTCTGTTAAATAAAAATTGCATAATTTTTTCATTTTCAATGTAGTCTTAAAGAATATAGTTTAAAGAAATGCTGGTATTTTTATATTTAATTTGATGCATTCTATTTTGATTTCATAGCAGCTTTGTGCTATGTTTTTTTGGAAATTTAAATGACAATAAACGCGAAGTTTGGTTAGATGCGCGCTAATTTGGGTACTACGTTGATGCAAAAATGGCGAAGGGACTCGTATATACGGTCGAAAAAGTGAAAAGAACAGCATCGCAGCGCGGCGCGGAGCAAAAAAGCTCCGGGTACACTTTCGCCGGCCGGCCTCGTGGTGCCGCGGTAGAGCCTCGCGACAAAGGCTGCTTGATTCAAGGTCCCACGCACACGCATAACCGCACGCGCATATGTGCACGATATCGCGCGCGCTTGGGCGCATGCGCACGTACGTTTTATACGTATACGTGTGCGACGCAGTGCCGAGACGCACACAAACGCACACGCTTTCACGTATTTTGGCACAGCGTCCCGCTACTCATATGTTTGATCGCATCCAATGCTCTACTCTCGCGTGCGTATACAGGGTGTTTAGGAACACGTGCAACCAGAAGAACACAAAAAAAGAAAAAAGAACGACAGGCTGAACGCCGAGAAAACAGAGCCATTACGCTCGTTCATTTAATCATGTCTTCTCGTAAAAGAAATATTAACTAGGCTCAGCTTTGTCTACTATCTATTGAACATCCGAAAAGCGATTCGTGAAAAAAGCTATTTGCATCTATCAAACAAAATTACTTTGTTTACTTTTTCCAAAATGATTTTT
>JABFPJ010004806.1:0-13147 GCA_022817425.1 Gryon sp. ZL-2020 | reverse complement strand
TTGTCGGTGCAATTTCGAGTGACACTTGAGCCACGCGCCAGCCAATCGTGGGACAAGCTGCGTCAACAACGAGTGACACTCGGCACTGCGTGCTGCTTGCCGAGGGTCATTTCATTTGTCGGCGCACATTACTAGAGCTAACTACACTTTTGGCAATCCTTGATTGACACCTTCCCACTAACTCTCATCCAATTTTTGTTTATCAAAATTGAATATTGTCGATTTAATATTGTCAATCAATTATTGTCAATTAAATATTGTCAATATAATATTGGCAATTTAATATTGTGAACTTAATAGTGGCGATTTAATATTGTCAACTTAATATTGGTGATTTAATGTTGTCAATTTAATATTGTCAATCAATTATTGTCAATTAAATATTGTGAATTTAATATTGACAATTTAATATTGTCAACTTAATAATGGCAATTTAATATTGTCAATTAAATATTGTCAATTTAATATTGTCAATTAATTATTGTCCATTAAATATTGTCAATTTAATATTGGCGATTTGATATTGGCAATTTAATATTGTCAACTTAATATTGGCAATTTAATATTGTCAATTAAATATTGTCAATTTAATACTGTCAATCAATAATTGTCAATTAAATATTGACTATTTAATATTGGCAATTTAATATTGTCAACTTAATATTGGCGATTTAATATTGGCGATTTAATATTGTCAATTAAATATTGTCAATTTAATATTGTCAATTAATTATTGTCAATTAAATATTGTCAATTTAATATTGGCGACTTGATATTGGCAATTTAATATTGTCAACTTAATATTGGCGATTTAAAAATGGCTAAACATTTTTAAACACAAACAATGTCAAAAAAACTTGACAATTTAACACTGTCAAGAAAAATAGACAATTCAACATCGTCAAACAAAATTTGACAATTTAACAATTTGAAAAAAATTGACATTTTAAGAATGTTAAAAAAGATTTAATGTTTTAAAAAATTGACAATGTGATATTGTCAAAATAAATTGACAATTTAACATTGTAAAATAATTTTGATATTTTAACACTGTCAAAAAAAATTGAATAATTTAACATTGTCAACAAAAATTGACCATTTAATATTATCAACAAAATGAACAAAGTAAAAAAAATCGAACAACTAAACATTGTTAAATTCTAACAAATACATTAATTAAACTATTTTTCAACTTATAAATTTCTCTATAATTCTTCTATACAAAAATTGTCATTAATAAAAGTCAATAACTTAATTTCATTCTTAGCAGTTGAATTCGCTCAATATGACGTAGAATTATTATTAGTATTAATCAATAAGAAAAATGAAGCATCTTCATTTTTTGAGCGCATATTTGCTGCCTTTGTTCCAATTTACTTCTGACGATGACCAACGTAATGAAATATAATTGTTCCAAAATACACATTTGTATTTACATATTTCGCAAGCATCAATAATTGATAAATGTATGAATAATTATGTAATTATTGTAATTAATATACATATGAAGTAGGAATTACGTGAAATCAATATTATAGGTTTATCTCGAATTTATCTGTACTTCCAATTAATGAATTTGAATAACTGTTTAATAGTTAAGATTAAAGTTCATACTTCTGATAATAATATACTTTTCGTGATTTGTCGTAAATTGCATCAATTTTGCAACTTAATTGATCAAATATAGTAGAAACGGTTTCATTTATTTAAACATATTTTTAAATCTAGTATTGATTAACAACGGATATTAACCTTCTTTAAAAAAATGACATACTATAGAAAAATTGGTTTAAATTCGAGCGCTTTTTATTTAACTTTCTTTTCTTTTAAAGAATATGTCTCGTAATTACTTCCCTTATAGAAAAATATAGATCTTTTAAATGTCCATAAATATATGAAAAAATAATACAAACAAAAATAATTCGGCAAAAAATTGTATATTTAATATATATTTTATATTTATTTTCAAGATGTATGTTATGAAATATGTCTTACGGAAAATATAAATAAAATAAAATATAATTCCATATTTTAAATATATACCATATTGCCGCAAATTATTATATATAAATTATATATATCTTTTAGATTTATATAGATTTATGTAGATCTTGAAATCGTTCTTGTCTATTTGAAATCGACATAAAATATATATTTTTTATAAAAAAATCATATATATTATATGATATATAGTCATATATTATATATCATATATAAATTGTTAATATATAGTAAATGTATTGACAATATATTAATAATATATTGATAATATATTGACATGTATAATACTATATTGATATATATATATATAAGTATTCCATATATGGTCAATATATTATACTGACAATTTATTTACAAATATATATGTATTTGCATATTTTCCATATATAGACTATATATTGGCAATATATTAGCCAATTAGTTCATATTATTAGAAAATTAATCCATATATGATTAGTTTATGATCAGTATATTACTTGTATCAAGTCATATATTGTTTATATATAAACAATGTATTAATAATATACTAATAATATATTAAAAATATATGGTAGTAAATTGACCATATATATATTTGTTCATATTTTCCATATATGGACCATATATTAACACTTTACAAATGTAATCCATGTATGGTCAATATATGATCCTTTTTACTAGGAATATATAAAAGAATATAAAAATTATATATAAATTATAAAAAGCATATATAATTTATATATTAAATTGTAACCATATGGCATATATTTAGAATATGAAATTACATGTCTTATTTTCGTTCGTGAGGGTATTTATGGAATATATACAAAATATATATAAATATAAAAAACGAAAATATATATAAAATAAATATGTATGTATAAATATAACATAAATTTATATACTCAAAATATTTGTTTCGTGTGGATTTCGAATTATATTAATTCATTACAAGACATCTTTTATTCCTCATCGAAACATTGATTAATATATTCTATAATTAAGTTGCAATAAAGACTGCATCATTTTGCTTATTTAAAGCCGTCAATCGATGGAGGCGACTGTTTATTTTACCAGAAAGAAGTTTGTCGACAGTGGAACTGAGTCTTGTGTTATGTTCTTCATTCATCTTGAGCCTTTGGTTGAGTCGTATAACTTCGGCGTTCTTCTCCTCGAGTTGTTGTTCCAGTCTCTGGATTCTGTCCTCCGCACTGCCATGCCTCTCTTGAGCCTGCTTAAAGAACAAAAAGTCCAATTCACATTAGCCTTTTTCTTCACTTACCAAACAATAATCTCAACATTTATTCAATTCAATTACAAATTCATCAAAATTTGAATGATTTTTATGACATGATTGGAAATTGAAATGACACTTCATTAAATTTATAAATGATATATATATATATATATATTCAAACATTTTTTTTATTTTATTTTTATTTTTTTAATATTGAATTTCATTTACTTTTTAAATTATAAAATAAAAAATAATATTAATTTAATCTATCTTCTATGGACATAAAGAATGACACTGATTGAAGCATGCTGTTCTGAATATCAAGTGATATGTTGTGTGAAGACACTTAAGTATTAATGTGTCGTATCATGAGAACTTGAATCTAATATCTTATTTACATGGGTTATCCATAATGGAAAAACGAGAATTTCGGTGCGAAATCCTTACCTTATAGTCCAGAATGTGTTTAAAAAATACAAATAAAAAAAGATACAAAAATTAAACGAAGAAAATAAAAACGAAAAAAAAAAAAAAAAACTGAAATTGAACTAAGATTTTGATCTAATAATGATACCCTAGTAGAATATTCAATCGGGTTGAAAGATGGCCCTGGCATGGAAACCATGACTACTCTATCGAGCCCTGATATGTTTTCCAGATGTGGCGTTGCATATGAATATAACGCCGGACGTTCATATGGTTCATATTAGGCCAACTCATAAAAATGAAGTCAATTTAGGAAACCATGTCGGACCCTGATCGGGACCCGATGTGGTTTCTTTATAATACAAAAAAATATGGATTAGTCAATAATAACGCGGCAACCAGTTTTGGTCCATATTGAGCGCAAGTAAGGAATACTATTTTATGGAATTCCATCCTTGGCCCTATAAGGCCATCCTTGGCCCTTACAGGGCTGCCATTAAAAAAAATAAAAAATTTCTCTCGTAATTCTATTCTGGCCCCAATCGGGCCTCATTCAGACAGCCATTAATCTGGTTTTAATCAGGCAAACCATATCAGGGCCATATCTGAAACATGGCCTGTACGTTCCCAATTATACTTCTATATATCTATTGACCATATATATACAAAAAATCTTTGATTATATATGGTCAATGTATGGCATGGTTACCAAGTCGGGGCCCGACGAGGCCATCCATATTGCAACCAGTTTTGGCTCATATCGGGCTCAGGCCGGGAATCTTATTATATGGAATTCCCGACCTGGGCCATATCAACACCCGGCGTTACATCCAAGGTCATAGCCCAATTTGAAAGTTAGGGTGTCCTACTCGGGCCATCCTTGGCCCTTACAAGGCTGCCATTTAAAAAAAAAAATTTTTTTAATGTCTCGCGTAATTCTATTCTGGCCCCTATCGGGCCCCAGTCAGGCAACCAATAATCTAGTTTTAATCAGGCCATGTCAGGGCCATATCTGAAACATGGCATGCCCGATCCCAATTATATTAGAATACCTATATCTTCGATCATATATTGTCAAGGTATGGCTATGACATAGTTACCAGATCGGGGCCCGACGAGGCCACCCATATTACATCCAGTTTTGACTCATATCAGGCTCAGGCCGGGAATCTTATTATATGGAATTCCCGACCTGGGCCATATCAACACCCGGCGTTACATCCAAGGTCATAGCCCGATTTGAAAGTCAGGGTGCCCTACTTGGGCCATCCTTGGCCCTTACAGGGCTTCCATTTTTCAAAAAAAAAAAAAAAAAAACAATTTCTCTCATAATCCAAATCTGGCACCAATTGGGCCCCAGTCAGGTAACCATTAACCTGGTTTTAATCAGGCCATGTCAGGGCCACATCTGAAACATGGCATGCCCGATTGCAGTTCTACTAGGGTAGTTATATAATGGTGACACATCGCATTCGTGCAATGAAAAGACATGGTGTTACTTCATCACATTCTTATTTTCTTCCAGAAACATCCCCAGTGACAGCTTGCTCTAAGAACAGCACAAACTAAACGACAAAACGGACAAAAATTGAATTCTAGTTTGGAGTTTTGTGTGTCAGTGTGTTTGTCATTGAATACATCTGTGTACTCCTTGTCTTGCTCCTTCATTTGCATCATAAGGTTCACTCTTGATTACAATTGTTTATTATTCTCACATTAATTGGATTGAAGCCTCTTACGACATTTAATTTAATTGTTACGATTGTAAAATGAAAAATACAAATTACATGAGATGAATGTAAAATTACAATCAACTTTTATTGCTGTTTATATTACAACATAGTCAAAAAATGATCGCAGCAAATGAATTGTGAAATAAGTCAAGTTAATATAATCAACAGCATAGTACAAATAAATATGTTGTTAATTGAAAAAAAAAGAAAGAAAAAAACATGAAATTTGATATTTCTCTTTACTTGAACGTATGAATAAATATAAAAGTGAAATGTACGTATGTATGCGTGGCGAAATATTTATTGGGACTTTGCATGAAACATACATTCAGTGAAATTTACAATCACGAAACTTGAATTTAAATATCTGTTATTTCTTATGCAAAATGATTTGCATCATTTTATCGATTCAATGTATCCAACGATAAATGATATTTCATTTGTTACAAGATATAGGATTTTATCGGACACAATTCGATTTCAATTATTATTTCGTTACACTTGCTCGTAAAGTCGTGCTTTCCGCCCTGAATTATAGGGAGTAAAGTGGCATTTTATTCCCTAATCTTATAATTGAAAACATATATTTGCTATATATTCTCAATATATATATATATATATATATATATATATTATTCTACACAAAATATTTTGCTAATATATGCAAATATATTGCTAATATAATATTTTAGCAAAAAACATGGACAATATATTAACAATATATTGGCAATATAATAGGAATATATTAGTAATATAATGGTAATATATTAGTAATATTATATTGCAAATATATTGGTTATATATTAATATCCCTATCAAAACGAAAAATATATTGTTAATATATTCTTAATATATTTTTAATATCTTCCTAATATATATTTTATATATATTCTTAATGTATACATAATATATTCTTAATATATTTACGATATAATGCCGAAAAAGTAAATTTGGATCATTTTTCAAATATATCAAAAATATGTTATGAATATAGTGAGAGTAAATTAAAAATACATTATGAATGTACTACGAATATATTAAGAATATATCAAGAATATATTATGAATATATTAAGAATATATTTTTTAGAAAAAGTATATTCTGAATATATTAACAATATATTCGCAATATGTTTTTCGTTTTGCTAGGGATATGGGAAATATATTATATATATATATATATATATATCCCAGCAGAACGAAAAATATATTACGAATATATTGTTAATATATTCATAATATATTCTTAATATATTTAAAAAATATGTTACAACTATATTTCAATATATTAAAAGTGTATTAATAATTTATTAAGAATATATTATATAATAATATATTACCACTATATTCGCGATATATTTTAAGTTTTGTTAAAGTAGCAATATATATTTCGAGTTACTATGATACAGACATACTTAACTCCCTAGGGAGTAAAATCCCACTTTTCTGCCTCAAATTCCGCAAATCAACATACGACTTCAACTCGCACTTGTGACGAAAAATATCATATCCAACGCGAGGGTATATAGACAAACTTTACTCCCTGATTGCATAATAAACTAATTATAAAGGCAAAATCCCAAAATGTTGATGCTTGATTTGAAGTGTTAGTTGTAATAACTATTGTCAACGGATCGAGCAGAGGACGTAAGATAGATAAAGAAGTAATGATGTCGATGATGATTCCCCTGCGTACCTGATTGGGCCTCCTCACCTGGGTCAGAGCCTCCATCCTCTGCTTCAACTGTTCTTCCATTTCAGGCAATTTTGCATATTGAGCTAATTTTTGTTCTGCAAGCTCGAGCTTCTCTTGTATGGCAGCTATTTTTTCTTCTTGTAACTTAAAAAGAAAAGAAAATCATAATTAAAATAACAGTTAGAAACTCAAATGAGGTAGAAGTACCTGTTATCGACATTTAAGTACCAGTTATTGACACCATATATTAACCATATATGGGCCATATATTGTCCATATATAGTATATACATGGAGAATATATGAGCAATATATGATTTGCTAAAAATCATATACATTCATTATATTAACCATATATGGATAATATATGATCCATTTTATTAGGGATAATTGCATATTTTTCATATATGATCCATATATAAAAAATATGTTAATATATATAGTCAATATAAGACCATATATGTCAATATATAATTATTTTATTACAAAACCGTCGATATATTCTTGAAAAATACATTTATATATATTTATATATAAATATATATATTTCGTGGATATACCTTGAGTTGAGCTGCCTTATGTTGAAGCTCTTGTTCGAGTTTCTCATTAAGATCATGAAGACTGATTGATTCTCGTTGAGCATTTAAGTAACGTTTTTCAAGAGTCGCTATCCTCTCCTCCTGGTCCTCCTTTTGCGCCGCATTTTCGCGCAAGTCTCGCTGCAACTTGGAATTGGTCTCTTGAGCCTTCAGAAAATCCTTTTGAGCCTTCGACAGTGTCTCCTCCAGCTCCGCCACACGGCCACTCAATTCCGCGACTCTTCTCTGCCACGTGCTCAGTTCAACGCTCTGCAAAACAAATCATCCAATTTTATCCATCAAATTAGCAATTTTCACATTCGACAAGTCAAAACTGACTCGTTACTGAAAGCCCTTAATTAGCAGATCTATTGTTTTTTTTTTTAAATTCAAGTTTATTATAAGACCTTAGCCGAGTAGAAATGTAATAGGGCTGCCATGACAAAGATATGGTTAAAAAATGGTTAAACAAATTAGAGCTCTGTTAATGGATTTTCTAATTGGTGAAATTATTTTTTTATCCATAAAGAAAACAATTTAATCGGGTCCTGATTGGAATGTGATAAGGGTAAAATAATATAATATACAATAATTTCTTCAGATTCCCATATCAGGGCGTCATTGAGAGTTGGTATATTTCTAATAGAAAAGTTCATATGTTATCCATATATAGTTAATATATTGAGCACGTATGGAACTATATTGACCTTATATATATAGTTCCATATTTTCTATATATGGACCATATAAGGCCAGTGTATTAGCACTTTACAAACGTACTTTATATATGGTCAATATATGGTCAATATATGATCCATATAAGATTGATATATGGTAGATATATGATCAATATATAATCCATATATGGACGATATATGATCGATATATGGTCAATATATATTCAATACATGGCCGTCATATGTTCAATATATATTTCATATATGGTCAATATATGATCAATATATGGTCCATATATGGTCAATGCATGGTTCACATATGTTCAATATATGGTTTATATATAATCAATATATGGTCAATATAAAATCCATATAAATGAAAATATGTGGTCAATATATGTTCGATATATGATCAATATATAATCAACATATGGACCATAGATGATCGATATATTGTCAAAATATGGTCCACATATGTTTAATATATGATCCATGTAAGATCAATATACGGTAAATATATGACCCATATATGATCGATATATGGTCAAAATATGTTAATATGTAGTCAATATATGGTCAATATAAAATCCATATATATGAAAATATAGTCAATATACGATCGATATATGGTCCATATATGATTGATATATATTCAATACATGGTCCACTTATGTTCAATATATGGTTAATATATGGTCAATATATGGTCCACATGAACGTTGTATGTTTAATATATGGTCCATATATGGTCAATGTATGTTTCACATATGTTTAATATATGGTCCATATAAGGTCAATGTATGTTCCACATATGTTTAATATATGGTCCATATATGGTCATTGTATGGTCCACATATGTTAAATGTATGGTCTATATACGATCGATATATGGTCAATATATGATCTGTATATGGTCAATATAAGATTCACACATGGTGGATATATAATCAATATGTGGTCCATATATAGTGAATATATGGTCCATATATGATCAATATGTAGTCCAAATATGATCAATATATATGATCCATATATGATAAATATATGTTCAATATATGGTTATATTGACCATTGAGTATATGATTTCTTGAATAATATATTGTTAATATATGTTATATGTACGACAAATGTATAATCCTTTTTTTCACAGATTCGGCACATAAAAACCACATTTTAGCCCTCGTACAATTTCTACTTGGATAAGTTATTAGGGATCAAATGGATCATAATTGGGATCAATCTCAAACCAGGACCAAGATAACTAAAAGCCAAGGACAATTTGTTAAAGCATTTTGGTACAACAGAAAAAAGTTAGAGCCATGCTTTATAATCATGCAAGTCAAAGCGAACACACGTGCTGCTACGAAATTATAGGTTGTCAAGCTTGTTGTATCGATAATTGACGAGTCATAAGAGTTGGTTATAACTGCAACATTTATCCCTAACGGGTCACCTTCCCCAGCCTAAGTTCCAAGTCTGACTTTGACCGAGTGGTCTGTTAGACCACTTTTAGACCTTTTAGGTCAAGCTTGGAATTCATCCAAATTAATAATAACAAGTGGTGACCGGTAAATAGGGATGGCCGCTTATCGAGAATAAAATTGATTGCTTATAATCTTCATTTATGGTGATTAATTAATGCTCGTTAATTCGAAATCATTCTTCAATCATTATTATGTGTACATGATCTTTAAGTCAAGATCATTAGTTGATAAATCCTTATTCACGATCGTTAATTCACGATCAAGAATAATGATTTATTTATTATAAATCATTAATTCATGATAATGAATAATGATTCAGTGATTAATGATTTCAATTGATGATCTTGATCGTTGATCATAAATCAATGACCATAAGTGGAATCATTCATTAAAAGTGTTTATTAATGATCGTTAATGATCTTGAATTTATGATCCTTAATTCATGGTCCTTAATTTATGATTATTAATTAATGATGCTTAATTAATGGTGCTTAATTCATGATCATGAATAACGTTTCGTTCATGCTTAATCATTAATTCTAGATGAAGAATGCAAGATGAATAAAAATGATTTATTAAATAATGGTCATGGGTCAATAAGTCATTATTCTTCATCAAGGTACCCATCACTAACGAAAATATAAAATACAATTTTGGCTTCTAAATATATGCCATATTGTCGCAATTAATACATAAATTACATATTTCAGCTACACTTTATATATAATATTTGTACATTATTTTATACCGTTTTAATAGAAAATGCAACATACTTAAAGAATACAAAAATCATATAAAAAATATATATGTTATATATAATTGTATGTACATATTATAATGTGTAGATATATTATCATATGACATAAAAAATATATCCATAAAAGTGTACATATCTATACATATGAAATATATTATGTTATATAAAAATATATTTACATAATTCATATATATAAAGTGCGACAATATATGATATATTCACCATATACAAACAATTACATTTTATATTTTGGTCTTTAAAAATGTTCCAAAATATAAATATATATATATTTATTTTAAATTCTAAATATATGTTATATTGCCGCATTTAATATATAAATTACATATTTCAGCTATACTTTATATATATTATTTTTACATTATGTTATACCCTTTTAATAGAATATTCAAAATACATAAAAAATACAAAAATCATATATCACATATACATTTATATATATGTTATTATATATAATTGTACCTACATATTATAATATGTGTAGATATATTTTTATTAGTATGTCATATAAAAATAAATCTATATAATCCATATATACATAAAGTGCGACGATATATCATATATACAGCATATATACAAACAATTGTATTTTATATTTTCGTCCATAAAACAGACCCAAAATATATATATATTTTTTTTTTGGGGGGGGGGTCTGATATATACATATATATCCTTTGTAATTCAAAATATATATTGCTCATATAATTCCACTATAATGCCATTATATTGCTACTATAATTCCACTATATTGCTGTTATATTACCACTATATTGTCATTATATTGCGTTTCTCTTTTTAAACTGTCAACATTCTCCTAGCAAAACGAAAAATATATTGTTAATATATTGATAATATATTGATAATATATTCTTAATATATTCTTAATATATTTTTAATAAAAAAATATACTGAGAATATAGTTGCAATATATTGACATTTTTTTACATTTTTTGGATATATTAAGAATATATTAAGAATATATTAAGAATATATTATGAATGTATTAAGAATGTATTATGAATATATTATGAATACATTAAGAATATATTATAACAAATATTTTTATACACAAAATATATTCGCAATATATTCCGAATATATTAACAGTATAGTCGAAATATATTTTTCATTTTTCTAGGGTCCTTTACATTCGCATTATAAGGCTAATATATAGCCACTATATGGTCGATATAGTGGCTATATGTGGTAGCTACTATATGTTAGCCACGATATATATTTACATATATATATTGACCTATATTAACTATATATTCAATATATAGTGTTAATATAGTGGCAGTATAGTGACAATCCATTAACATTATAGTTGCATTATAGTGGAATTATAGTGCCAATATAATAGCAATATACCCTAACGGAAGAAAATATATTTTTATATATTGAAATTTGAAATATATATTTAATATATATTTCAAATATATTTCTGAAATATATTTGTAAAAATATAAGTAAAAACATATTTGTAAAATATATGCAAAAATATATTGACATATAAAAAAATATGCTTGAAATATATTTTCAAATATATTTTAGCGGCAAAAAGTTATATATTTTGACTTATATTTTTTTCTGTACGGGTATATTAGCATGCATTACATTGACATGGGCAATATATCTTTGTAATTACAATTACAATATTAATATATGCATATATATATTGTAATGTATAATTCATAATATTATATATTATATAACATATAATATTAATATATACATATATATCCTTAACGGAAGAAAATATATTTCGAAATATATGCAAAAATATATGTGAATATGTGCACATATATTTTCTGCAAAGAGTTATATATTCAATATATATTTCAAATATATTTCTGAAATATATTTATAAAAATATAAGTAAAAGTATATTTGTAAAATATATGTAAAAATATATTTGCATATAAAAAAATATGCTTGAAATATATTTTCAAATATATTTCTGAAATATATTTATAAAAATATAAGTAAAAACATATTTGTAAAATATATGCAAAACTATATTTGCATATAACAAATATATTTAAAATATATTTTCAAATATACTTTAGCGGCAAAAAGTTATATATTTTGACATATATTTTGACTTATATTTTTGTCCGTACGGGATATATATATATATACTTTTCCATACATTCCTATATATATTTTTGTTCTTTTGAAATAATTTGCTTCATTCGGCCATCCCCAATCGTAAAGTAACTATACCTGCTTGTCAAGCGTGGCCTGTAAATCGATCACTCTGGCGACCGTCTCCTGGTCACTGGGATCCAGGTTGCCATTGCTCAATCTACTGGCGACCTCGCTGACCTTTTCGCTACCTGGCTTTAACAACTGCTGCTGCTGTTGCTGCTGGTGTTGTTGCTGTTGCTGCTGTGTCTGCTCGCATATCATCTGTGTCTGGTCGCACTGACTCTGCCCGATCACAACACTACATTCAGAATGGCTCGCTCGCATTGCCTCTTCTGCATCGCCTCACCATTACCCCAAATACTATACGTGTATATGACTGAACTAAATGACTATGCAATTACGTGCAAATGTT